>JAGDQP010016128.1:0-34671 GCA_022664845.1 Lepisma saccharinum | reverse complement strand
CGTTGGCTCCTCAGAACGAAGACGGAGAAGTGTGGGCATTTACGGCTAACATTCATCATGGCTCCACCACATCCTAACAAGTCGCCTTCGCGCACAAACAAAAAAAAGAAGAAAACCAAGAGACAGAATGAAGAGAAAGTCACTGAAGATACTAGAAAGAAGGCGCATATCGTTACCGAAATAACCAGTGACACCGCAACGAAAATTGAAGTAGGGGAACAGACAAGTATCGTACCGACTATCACACGATATCTTGTTATTAAAGTAAAGCATGAAGCAGAGAATCCAGGTGGTTTGAAGGGGTTATCCCCTTTCATCATACAAAACAACTGAATCATGTCGCCGGCAAACTTGCACATGTTAAAAAGCTTCGCAACGACACCTTGCTCGTGGAGACATCCACTAACAAACAGTCAACTAATCTCTTGAAAATGAATACCCTAGGACAATTCGAGGTTCAAGTTGAACCGCATCGTCAACTAAATTATAGTCAGGGCGTAATATCTTGTTGGAACTTGCAAGATGTTCTGAAGAAGAGATTAAGGATGAACTTTCGAGCCAAGGTGTAATCAATGTTCGACGAATTAAAACAAGAAAGAGTGGCGAACTCCAACCCACGAGCTCGCTAATTTTGACGTTTGCCACCCCACAGCTTCCGAGGGACGTGAAGGCAGCATTCTATTGCTTACCTGTCCGTCCGTATATACAGAGTCCGCTCTGCTGTTTTAAATGTCAGCACTATGAACACACCAGCACGTCGTGTAAGGTGACCTCTGCTGTATGTGCAATATGCGGTACCAGTAGCCATGATGCGGATGCTTGCACATCACTGAAACCTCAGTGTGTTAACTGCAAGGGTGATCACACGGCCTGGTCGCGTGACTGTCCGGTATTTAAAGAAGAAAAACGCATGAGAGAGCTGATGGTGATTGAGAAAATATCTGCTGGAGATCCCTTCCATCTGGTGCGTTTTCCACGGTAGCAGCACGATCACCTGTTAAAACTGTCTCGGTTCGTACCGACAGTTAATGTATCAACTCAAACCGAGTCTGATGTGCATGTAGACCCTCGGACGCCTCCCAAAGGATGAGAGACTTCTCGCAATATGCCGACACAGAGTCAGGGACAAAAACCACCTGGGCAGAGTTCTAGAACTCCACGGGTTAAGACTACATTTAGTCCCTATAAAGTCTCCAAATTAGTTCGAACTTCGCCTCTCGCTACAAGCATTAAGACTTTGACGAACGTTTTGGCTGCATAATTTGCTCAGGAAGAGTCTGCACATCCTATCCATCAACCAAGTTCATCTTTGTCCTCCGACATGGTTGAGGACCACCTGATGGATATGGATTTTAATCCCGTGGGAAGGAAAGGGAAACCGAGATATAAACTTAAACGGTAATATTTTTACTTGTTTTTGCAGAGTTTTATGATTTCCGTTTATTTTATATGATTATGCTCCTTAGCTGTTAACTTTTATGGTGTATTTTTGTTTTATCTTGTGAGGGCCCATTTACAGGCTTCCTCGTTCTACTGGCCATTTACACCAGTAGGTCGAGTGTGAAGACCTTTTACATCGTCATCTCTTATAAATTCTTTTTTATTATTTTAATAAACAGCTAAGTTTTGACATGACCAAGATAAGGGGCTTCCCCCGTATCGGGACTGGCGTAAGCCATAGTGCTGTTACCGCCCATAAAATTCATTTTATCTTATCATGGCTGCCATATTGAATTTTGATTGGTTTTCTTAAATGGGAAGATGGTCTTGTAATATGTCATTCTGGTCTAGAATTTCGCGAGAAATAAGTTTTTGAAGTCAGTTTTGCCGTGTATGTATTATTCTAAGAGATAAGGGTGTGTGGCTTAGTTTAGGGTATTGATGCAATAACTTGAAACACCCATTTCGTTTTGAAATCACGAAGGAAACGAAACCCAAATACATACAAATTATTCCTGGGTATAGTGCCATATCGATATGGATTTGTATTGATTTTCATTTCATTTCTTCCGTTATCGTTCTTGAGATTGAAAAAATTCAATCTGCAAGAACTAGTATGTGTCACCTAAAATTCTCAGAATTTTAGTAGTCAATACACAGGCCAAACGGTTGGAGCTAGAGACACGAAATTTAGTATGATCACTAGCAAATTAAGCAAATATTACAGAACTATGAAAGAGTCGGCATCTTGGATCCAAAATCACCGCAAAACCCATTGTTGTATAGAATACACAGCTAAACGGCTGGAGCTAGAAAAAACGGAATTTAGTATAACAGTACATCATTAGGCTTCGAAAATATTACAAAATATCTCCAAAGACATCATCTTAGATCCAAAATGGCGAACCCCAATAATTTTATTTTCCGCACCGTTTCAGCTAGAGATACGAATTTTGGCATAAAGGTATATTATCAAGAGTATATTAAGAAAATACTACAAAATTTTGAAAAAGTCGCCATCTTGGATTCAAAATGGCCGCCAAACCCATTGTTGTATAGAATACACAGCCCTAACGGCTGGAGATAATAACGCGAAATTTGGTTTGACAATACATCAACACTGGTAGGTTACGAAAATATTACAAAATGTCTCCAAAGCTGGCATCTTAGATTCAAAATGGCGGACCCCAAGATTTTATTACATTGTTTCAGCCTACTACGAGTTATCCCATTCACTTTCAATCGAAAAAAAACTCCTTTTTCCCGGTAACGGCCTTTAACTGGTTTCAAAACGAAATTGGTGTTTTCAAACTCGTTTTTATATATGTTATATAAAAAAATGGTATCTCGATAAAATTTTGTTTCCCGTTACGGCAAAACTGACTTCAGAAACATATTTCTCTTGAAATTCTAGCCCCGAATGACATATTACAAGACACTATTCCCATTTAAGAAAATCGAATGAGATTCAAGATGGCGGCCATGAAGAACATAATCCGCAATAGATAGTTCCTTCCACCCAATGTCCATTACTGTGTATTTGCCTTCCATCCTTTTCACCAATTTAAGAACATAAGGATATATCCACACTTTTGGATCACTTTCCCCATAGAGAATTTGATTTTATATTATCCACTCATTTTGCTTCGCTGGGGGCGCTACCCCCAGACCCCCGTGGAGGTTTCGCCCCAAAGTTGGAGGGTTCTGGGCAACTGCGCCCCCTTTATCGTAACCAGGCTCTCCGGGGTACTGTTTTCCCTTGGTGTCGATCTGCCTCCAACCCCGTGGGCGCTACGTCCCCATACTCGAGGTTTGCCCCATTTATTGTAACCTACTCTTGATCATACACCTTCATATCAAATTTAGTTTCTCTAACTTCGGTGGTTTGGTCAGTGGGTTTGGGCGGCCATTTTGGATTAAGGATGGCGACTTTTTTTTTAACGGTTTCCAATGTTGTGACCTGCTCGTGATGGTACACCTTCATACCAAATTTCGTATCTCTAGCTCAAAAGGTGTGGATAATTGATTTTTGCGTCCGCCATTTTGGATCCAAGATGGCGTCTTTGGACACATTATGTAACATTTTCGTAACCTACTAGTGATAATCTACATGTGTACCAAATTTCATTTCAGTAGCCCCAGTCGTTTAGGCTGTGTATTCTATACAGCAATGGGTTTGGCGGCCATTTTGAATCCAAGATGGCGACTTTTTGTGTCGAAGATGGCGAGTTTTTCAATATTTTGTAATATTTTTCTAAGCTACTTCATGTACCTTCACACCAAATTTCGTGTGTCTAGCTCAAACGGTGTGGAAAACGGATTTTTTGGGTCCGCCATTTTCCATTCAAGGTGGCAACTTTTTGAACATTTTGTAATATTTTGGTAACGCAGTAGTGATGACCTTCATACCAAATTTCATTTCAATAGCTCCAGCCGTTTAGACTGTGTATTCTATACAACAATGAGTTTGGCGACCATTTTGGATCCAAGATGGTGACTTTTTCAAAATGTCGGATTTTTTTTCGTTACCTACTCATGGTCCGACACCTTCATACAAAATTTGGTGTTTCTAGCCCCAGTAGTTCGGCCTGGGAATTTCGATCAGTCAGTGAATGAGTAACCATGGGACTTTATAGTATTTGGACTCGTTTCGGGCTGGGGGCGGGGGACTGCGCACCCTTTATCTTAATCAGAATCTTTGCGGGACTGCACTGTCATGATGTCTATCTGCACCCTCCCACGGGGGGCTTCACCCCCAATGGGGAGGTTTCCCCCATTTATTGTAACCTACTCCTTGGTCATACAACTTTATACAAAATTTCGTTTCTCCAGCTTCAATTGTTTACAAATTGGGTTTTTTGAGCGGCCATTTTGATCCAAGTTGACGACTTTTTTGAACATTTCCTTATATTGACGTGATCTACTTGTGATGGTACACCTTCATGTAAAATTTCTTTTATCTAGCTCAAACGATGTGGAAAATAGGTTTTTGGGTGGGCATTTTGAACCCAAGATGGAGACTATTCCAAAATGTAATATTTTCCTAAACTACTCGTCATAATACACCTGTATGCCAAATTTCGTATCTGTAACTCAAACGGTGTGGAAAATGGATTTCCACTTACATCTTAAATGTTGAGCTTTTGCTTGAGTAAGCAGCCTCGCTTTTTTTCTACCTGATACGATATTTATACCAAGCGATCCTTCTTGTAGGAAATTCTGGAACAAATCATTATTAGTAATTATAATTAAACATTAATCCTAGGATCACGGCGTTAGAAAGTTATTATTTGAAAGAAAAATGGGGCCCGGGTTTGATTCCTCTCCTCTATCAAAATAATTTTCAGTATTTTCTAATTGAATTTTTGTAGTATATTGTTTACGGATATTTTCTTTTTAAAACTATGAGAATTCTGCATCCATTAGTTAAAATTATATAAAGTGTCTTTAGGAAGGGATTTTGTGAACACCTCTGAGATTCTGCTTTGTGCGTGGTGCCAATTTAGTGTTTCCACCAGACGAGACGAGACAGAGAAATAGCTATAAAACAAGGCGAGACAGAGCTCTCGTAATGCGAAGTATACATCTTTTCGAGACGAGATACTCTCTGGACAAGATATTTCCGAGACGAGACAGCCTAAATCTCGTCTCGTTGACAAGACTAGGTGCCATATTATATAGTTGAATGTAAATATGTTCCTTTTGACGGAAACCTGGGAAAACACAATGCTTCCCGTTTTGTTTTCTTGGTGAGTTTCTGCGTCGTATCTCATGGGCTTATATGGGCAAGGTTTTTTCCGTTTAGGAAATGTACGTGTATTATTACTAATGTATTGTCTTGATTGATGTTGTAATAAGAAATTATAAATGGACACCAAATAGGAAGTGTATAGATCACGAGTGGACGGATGAGACTAACTTTTGTAGAGCATCTCGGAAGTGAATTTGAGGTCAGCTGTGAGAGTGCGATGTGCGTGCTTCGGGTGCAGGTATATAAGACATCACTTTCTTTTGTCTCTTGTCCAATTCAGTTGTCACCAGTGTCCGAGACATCTCATCAAATCATGACATTGTTTAGGGTAAGTACGTAGATCAAACGGCTGGCTAATTATCACCAACCTTCTTGTGGAAATGAAAAAAATGGGTATTGTTATCAGGACGTTAATTTGTCCTTCACAAAATTTAGTAACTCCATTCTGAATATAACTAACACAAAAGCTTAGCTTCGGAGAAATATGGCAGAAATGCAAGTGTGTGAAATGCCATCGAAACAATTCATGAGATCTAATGGCATGGTTAGTACGAGTATAAACGTTTGAAAAGTGAATTGTTGTTTTCCAGTGATGTTATTCCACTGTGTGTGTGGTTTTTTACTTTCCTTGACTTTCATATAAACCTATTCTGTCATTTTTTACATATTTGCAATGTACAAAAAGTACCTCTGAGGTTGAAGCATGCTGTCGAAGTTACATCTGGCAATTAAAAAAAAAAAAATTAAAGATGGCAAAGTGCACTCTAAAACGTGTGACGTTTAAATGAAAGTAAAAAAGATCGCGTTTTTTAATGTTCAAATTGAATGTAAATTAGTTCTTTATGAGTGAAAGTTTTCATGTTACGTGTATTTAACTCAACGTTCGAAAATCATTTTAGATCTAAATCCCTTAATCAGTGAAATTTTTTTTAGAAATATTCGTGAAAAAACCAGGCAACCTATCTGCATGGAAATTTCCGTTAGCTTGACTGATAAAAAGCAGACAACATTCAGTTTTCAGCGATGCCGGGATTAAAAGTAGAAGGATAAAAAGGGAAGTCTCTAACACGGTTCGTTCAGTTAGAAGTCAAACCTCTTACCGACTATACCAAACTGCCACTCACAAGAAATCAACACAATAAAACGGCATGGCAAGTCATAAATGTGTTGTTCGAACTCCGAAGACATACATTAAGTGGAATTATGCACTACTTAGACTTAACGCCGTATTTTAATCACTTTTCGACTTGTCAATTAGGGATCAGAATCCCCATTGATTAAGAATATTTCCCATTTCTGTAAAACATAAGCAATCAAGATAGTGTGACTGCAAATACTTGACCAGCATTGGTAAACGTTACCAAATGATTTGCAAAATTATATATGTAATCGTGGCTCTAAACATGTGACATATAAACTTGAGTGACTTTGAATTTAGCAAGATTCCCTGAATTTTATGTTCAAAATTATTCATTAATATTTAGAAGAAGCAGAATTACGTTGAGTTGTTTCATACTAAAGCTTCTAATTTTACATATATTTCTTCCGGATTTGTAGGTCATGCGACTGAATGAAAGTAAACTTTTGTTAGTGCACTGTTAAAAATTTTCGGAGACATTCCTGGAGAAAGATGCTTGGAAATTTCCTGTTACTTGGCTAATAAAAAACAGCTACCTTACTGGTTTCAGGAAAAAAAAATAGAAACATCAAGTGATGTTTGAACGTGGTTCTTTGGAAGTTCAGCGCCTTAGTGACTGGACTAAATTGCCACTGAAGAAATCAGTACATCAAAACAGCCTGAAATACGTTACCCTTCCCTGAACCCCGAAAATATAAAGTTACTTCCAGGCTTATACCATATTCTAATATTGTCAAGTATTGATCGGAATTCCATTCTTTCCCTTTTCTTTAAAATACGTGATGAAAGTGGCTGCAGCAAACACTTGATCATAATTTCTTTTTTTAGTACGATAAGAAACAGTTTTGCCTTTCTGCGCATGTGTGAAAATCACTTGGACGGGATAATAAGAACCTCCAACCACACCAAAGAACTCTTTCGGTGTTTTTGACAGACTTTTCGGACACAGCAGGAAAATACTTACATTACTATGTATCTGGAACATTATATTAAACAACGTTCCCAAAAAATTTTGCGGTGTGTGTACCATTACATATGTGGCATATTGTGCTCAATAGCTTTGAATTATGGCTACTCCAGGAATTGAGCATTAATGAGTCCAAAATGTGGAAGGTAAACTAGTAAATTTAAGTGGAATTCTCAGATCGGTCAAAATGTAACATAGTCTTATTCGGCCGCATGTTTGAATTCTCTTAGTTTTGTACACAAAATGAACAAAATGTATGCGAGAGATGATCGGTAGTATCAGGTTCATGTGAATGTGAATTTTGTACACTTATTTTTTTACATTTGTTGTACACTTTGTGTACACATTAGCGTAAAGGTGTACACATTAGGGTATTTCGTGGCGAATTACATTTTGCATAGTCACGCCATTAATAAGAATTGTCGAGCTACAACTATTATGTAGAATGTAGGAAGTACTTGTAGAGTCACCTAGTGGCTAAAGTTTTAATTCCGCAACTTGTTCTGATATTGCAAAATCCAATGTATCACGAAATTAGAAAATGTCACGAAATTACCAATGTTTACTATATGTTTGATAAACTTGGGCTTAATTTTAGATCAGACTTGTTGAACCTGTAGCAAGAAAGTTGTAGTGCGGCTTCATAGCTCAGTTAGTTAACTTAAAGCTATCACGCAGATGATCCGAGTTCTATCCTCTCTCCGTTAGCACTTTTGCACATCCCAAGTAGACCTATGTCAGAGTTTGATCACTTCTTTGCCCTTAATACTAGAGAGATGTGAAGAAACTTATTTTAATGAGTTAAAATGCGTTTATAAGCTATGTTGGTAGCTTAGGAAATCAGTAAACGTAGTTGGCGTGAGCGAGGATAGAATGTAGGTATCCGCTGTGATGGCCTCTTGTCTTCACTAACTGAGCTACAAAATCTGTCACTTTTGTTGCTAGATATTAAAAATGGTTAAGCCTGATTTCGTGTGAACAAAATGAAACAAGAAGTGTAGAAAAACTAATCGTTAGAGAAAGTAGAAAACAAGTGTTCAAAATACACTTTCAAAAAGTCATGGTGAACTTCCGATATTGCTTATTTGAAAATTTTATAGTTTCTGAGTTGTGTTCCACAATTATATTATTTTTTTAGTGATATCTTGCACATCGCAGACCACTACTAAAAGCCCAAATACTAAAAGTTACCGTGCTATTATCTTTTTTTTAAACTATCTAATGAACTTCGTACATTAGAAATTATTTACATTAACATTTCGACTCACAGAAGAATCAGTTTTTATGTGAATCTTATTCTCGAATAATCAGTAATTTCCTGTTCTCTGGTTACCCACAAAAAATTATTTACATAATATTACTTTTACATGATTATCAATTTAGACTTTCTAATCAACAGAAAACAAGTTTTTTTATCTGCTTATTTGTTTTTCTTTTCTAATGTATAGGTGCTTTATTGTAGATTTTTGGCACAACGTAGTGTGTTTCGTGGTGTGCTGATATTTTGTTAGCTCTGGTGGTTTCTAAATTCTCATTTGTAGCACTTCTGGTTTCATAATCATGACTTTTGGATCATCATTTTATGAATGGTGGCACATAGATGGAGACACTGGCAAGTTTTGTTTAGGTTGCAAATACTCAAAGGAACCTTCGTGCCCTCGTATGGAAATCTAAACTAGTTTCTCTATTAGTAAATCCTTTTCGTAGTTTTTGGTCATTTTTTAACGCTAAGATGGATACAGATATTTTTGTAAGTCTGTACTTGGGAGCGGGATGTCCTTCGACAGTTACCTAAATTTTCAAAACTGTGCTGACTCCCCTGTACTGAAGGCCATGGCGTAATGTGCCACTACTAGCAAGGGGGCACAATTTCAAGTCGTACTTACGCTAGCTATTTTGATCTGAGATTTTCTTATCTCCTTCAACCATACAAGGCAAATGAGGGGTTAGTACCTTAATTAAGGCCAAGGAATTTACGTTCTTGTTCTCTTTTGGATAGATCAAGTTAAGAACAAAAAGGACAGATTGTAGTCAAAGATTCTAGTATATAGCTCACAAATGTATAATTTCCGTTTAGATTGATCTCGCGTATTTCTGTCAGTTTTAACAACCTCTTAATAACTTAGAACGAAATTTAGAGTTACTTCCTTTAACAAAATCTTCGTTTAGTTTCAGTAGCCACTTCCACTATGAAATGACAATGTAAATCGTACATTTTGTTGGTCTCATTTCTTTTCTAACCGGAGACAGTTTGTATGGTTCTGACTATGTCTATTTTGAAAGTAAGCAAAATAACTCCACGTACTAACTGGCTGGGCAACTATAATTATGAGCACGTCTCCAACTTTTAAATTACTAATTTATTTTATGCGAGGGACAACAGCACACGAACTAGAAGGAGAAACTGAACTAAAATGATCAGTTCAAAATGATCAAAACCACAACTAGTTTTCCTTCCTACTTAGCATTTCGGAGCAGAACTAAAACTTGAAGAGTCCGCAATTCAGTCTAACCTCGGTGTGATCCTTGTCTGATTACGTTATACTAGTTCAATACTATGTCTGCTCTCTTCTAGATGGCGCGCAGCAAAATGTAGCGATGTCTTTTTAACACTTTTCGGTGTCACAGGACAACCAGCGCCCTTTTTTGTTAAAAGCAGCAAAACGGTATTGATTTCGGTGGTTTAGCACAATAGTCCATTAATCACTTACTGCAAGTTGAGAATATTACTGCCCCGAGAACGTCGTCTGGCTTCGGACCCAGCGGTTGCTTATCCTGACTGAGATGTTCTGTCTAATTTTCTTCGGTCGCACCGAACAAATGCTGGGATTATCCCTTGAATAAGGTTTGCGCCGAGTTCTTCCAAAATCTTTCCTTTTTGCTATTGTTGTTAATCTCCCATGTAAAATGGTCTCTCTATGAGCTGTATTTAAATAAATAACCAACAGAAGAGTGAATTGTAAGTGAGCTTGTACCTGGCATAGATTGCGAGTTCACAGCATAATATAGCGGTGTTGATTCAACACTTTTCAGTGCCCCAGGGCGACCACCACTTTTTGTGATAAATCAACACAACACACACTGTTGATTTCTGTACTGGAAGAAAAAAAAAGTTAAGGCTGTAACGAGATTTGAACATCGGCTGCTCAAAAGTACAGCGTCTAACCGACTAATCTAAATGACCTTACAGAGAGAACACTAGATTCAAACAGTATAGAGCAGCTTTTCTCAACCTGTGGTCCGCGCCGCAGCCAGACCTAAGAAGGTAATTCTAATTTAATAAAATAAAACACATTGAAATTTTAAGTGAGTAAAAGTTAATCAGATAAAAAAAAATGTTAAATACAATATTATTTTATAAATCGCATAGTATGCCCCAAATGTCAGTAAAACCTAAACATTTTTTTTAATATAGGGCCTATAATTAGATCCACATAACTTAGTGGTCCGTAGAATTATTTCAGACATATTACTGGTCCTTGGAATTAAAAATGTTGAGAAACGCTGGTATTGAGGATCAGAAATACGTTACTAAAACCCCAAAACTAATAAAGTTACTCCCACGACTTATGTCATGGTTTAATCACTTTTACACTTGTCAATTAGAGATCAGAACTCCCATTTATTAAGAATGTGTTCCATTCTATGAAAGCAAGTGATCAAGATTGCAACAGCAAACACTTGAGCAGCATTACAGTAAAGAAAAAAAAAAGTAATGCTGCTTTCATAGAAATTGAACATATTATTATGAGTCGGAATTTGGATCTCTAAATGACAAATGGAAAAGTGATTAAACCATGGCATAAGTCGTGGGAGTTTGTTTTGTGGGTTCAGCAACGAATTTTTGATCCTCTACACAGACCTGTTAATTCAACACTTTTAGGTGTCCGAGCGTTACTACCACTTTTCTATGTTGAATCAACACAACACACTGTGTTAATTAGACATCAAGTGTTTGCCTGTCGCCATCTTGATCTCTTTCTTTGATACAATGGAACATATTATCAATGAATGGAAATTCTCTAATTCTCAGTTGACAAATAGAATCGTGATTAACAATGACATAAGTAGTGAGAGTAACTTTGTTTGTGTTTGGGGTTCAGCAACATATTTTTGATCCCTATACTATTTGAATCTCTTGTTTTTTTCTGTCTGGCAATTTAGCCCAGACGGTAAGACGCTTAACTTCTAACTCTCCAACCCATGTTCAAATGCAGCTGTAAATTCTTTCTAGCTGCTAGTACCGAAATGAACACCGTGTGTTGTGTTGATTTAACACAAAATGTGGTCTCTGTGTGTACAATTTGAATCTAGTGAATTTTTAAAATTTTATTCATGTCCTTTAGGCATCTAAGACTCAGATCGGGATAGAGGGGGACAAAGGATTCGGGAGGGAAGTTCGACCAGGGCCTATATTGAAGGTGACATCTGGGTATTTGCCTGGTATGACTTGGGAAAAACTCTGGAAAAGCCTCAGTTAGGATGGTCGGTCGCTGGGATCGAACCCACGACCTCCCGAATCCTGTGTCAACGCTGTACCACTGATGTACGGTGGCTCGGTTCTAAATCTAGTGTTTTCTGTGTCTGGTGATTTAGACTAATCGGTAAGACGCTCTACTCCTAACTGAACAATATATGTTCAAATCTCGCTGCAGCCTTAACTTTTTTTTCTCCCGGTACCGAAATCAATACCGTGTGTTGTGTTAACACAAGAAATGGTCATCGCCCTGAGACATCGCAAAGTGTTGAATCAACACCGCTATTTTTTGCTGCGTACGATGGTAGAATGAAATTCGTTAGTATTATTTTGCGTGTCGGAAACTGGTGTTAGGATTAATTCTGTTTAAATAGCCCTATACAGTACTTTTCCACTAATTATTTTGTTTTTACATTGCATTTTTTGTTCGTGCTCAGAAAACATATTCTTAAAATGTATATCGATAATTCAATACAATACAATCTATTGTTACCTCTCCTCGTTCCTTGATTGTGAGGTTGCTCATATACTTGAATACATAAATTGAATCTTGCCATTTTGTCCTGTTCTAATTCTCTTAATCTAACCGTTGAGATGTGCAATGTTTTCAAGTGCTTTGTCATCACAATAAAGCGTATAGCTATTATTCTAGTAATCGTTCAATCGTTGGTAAAAGAATTTTAAAATCTTTTTCACATGAAGTAATGGCTTCGCTTGCTGACCATGATATGGGTGTGTCCTCAAACTAATCCTAGGTGTTTTACTTAATTCCATCATCAGATAGTACCAACAATCAGCCATGTACCCAGAACTTGGTTTTGGGAGTGGTTCAAGGGCTTCCGGGGAAGGAGGTCCAAGGTGTGTCTGGGCATGAAATCTATATTAAATGTGTATTACGCCTGAAGTTATACTATTTTCCCATAAAACCCTGAGTTTTCGGGGGATCCTTACCCCCCGGACCCACCCCCTAAATACGTGCCTGCCAACAATAAGACACACTCGTCGTTTCTTTGGTCCTTCTTATCAAGTTGTGCTAGCGAATGAAGAAGACGCTCCCAGTATAGTTTTAACAATACGAACTAAAGAAAAATATATCATAAGCTAAGTATGCTTATAAGGAATCCGTCAATGAGACTGTTTGCACCGTTCAGTCAACACAATTTGTTTTTAAATAGAGCTAGTTGGGGGAGGGGGCGCTACAACTCTCCACTGTTTCATTTCGTGATGAAAGTGAAGCAAAAATGACTTCTGTTGATTGAGCATAAAAACGTATACTTTTTGTACACTTATCACGCTTTATTCCAACCTCAATCTCGGGACCTTACTGCATAAAAGAGCAGCTATTTTTTGTACATAAACTTTCTACGTGATGTAGAGAGGTATGTTTCGATATGATCTCATTGACGATGTTCTTGTTCGCTTAGTTTTAACTTTAAAAAATCTACAGAAAAACAGTAGGGGGTAGTAGGAAAGGCAATTATCTAGGGACCACAATCCATTTCTAGTAGGTAGGAACTGATTCTTATAGTTTAAAGCCACATACAGTTCAACAAATCTTCGCTTCAATAATTATGCTTTGCTTCTGTTGGAAGATTACAGAATGTTTGCTTTCCTTAGAATTCCGAAAGTTGTTTCCCCATCACTTGGTGCTTCTTCTCTTATTGCAGTCTTACGTATGCCTTATTTAAGAGAGAGAAATAATACATCTTCTATTCGATGGAAATAACTTATAACGTAGAAATTGTGTTGTGTGTAATTGGAACAAGAAAGTTTTAATTTGATTATTTTATTTATATCCATTAGGCATCTAAGGCTCAAGCGGGGTAGAGGAGGGGAAAGAATTCGGGAAGGTGTCGGCCACGACCTATGGTGAAGGTGCCATCACGGTATCTGCCTGGTGTGACAGGAAAAACCTTGAAAAACCCTCGGAAGAAAATTTGAAATTATACAAAAATACTAGAAGTTGAATATACAGTGGAACCACTACACTGTTAAAAATTTTCGACTAATTCCCTGGAAGAAATCAGGAAGCTGGGTTGAATGGGGCGTGACTACGAAAAATTAGAAACCCTTCAGTTTCCAAAACCATTCAAGCACAGGATACTTAGAAATTTTCTCTACTATTATACAGGTTCACATTGCGACTATTATTGAGATTCAGATTGTGAACCAGCATAAAAGTAGAGAAAATTTCTAAGTATTCTGTGCTTGAATAGTTTTGGAAACTGAAGGGTTTTGTGACTTCAGTTAGTAATTTTCCATTCAGCCCAGTTTCCTGATTTCTTACAGGGAGCTGGTCGAAAATTTTTGACAGTGTAATCTATCTTCTCTGAACGGTAAAACTTGACCATTTCAACCGTTTCCCTCGTAAGCTTCAATCGTTAATGTTTTGACCAAACCTTCGTCGTAAGGGGTGAAGGTGGCATCTTCGTCAGTCGCATCTGCTGCTGCTTATACATTGCGTTTTCATATTCAAAATTTATATTCCATCACTTAGTATTTCTGGTGGATGATTGGGTTTATTTTCCGCCTTGCTATCAAGGGGTCTCGGGGTAGATTCCAAGGGCCGCAGTGACTTTGTGGTAGACAAGAACCGTGTGCGTGGGTTTTCTCGGGGTTATCCCGTTTCCTCATCCTTTCTTCATTACACCATCATCCATACGACCTAAAGGCCTTAAAATTCAAATTCGGGGAAGATTCCCGTGGGGACGGGACTCATTGAACATAATGGTTCGGAGTCCACTGTAAACCGTAGGTCCCGTACCTAGAACATCATCTCCATTAAATGGAAGGCAATGGTAAACCATCACCGGTTCCCATTGCCCAGGTACATTCGGCTCATAAATCTCTTTCGGGCAGAATACCAATCATTATCACTAGTCCCTATGTTTAGGCCTTAAATAATTTGAAAATAAGGAATCAAATAGGTACTAAGAACTCGAAAATAAACACTTAAACTACAAAAGGTGGAAAACGCTTTAAAATTAGGCGTGCTAAACTTCCTTTGACAAATAATTTGTCAAATAAAAGAAAAATGTTTTCTCTAATCGCGTAATTTACGTAACATCAAGTGACTGATCGGTCATTGTTTCTACGAATAGGAAGACTGCTTCCCTGGAGAATGATAATTTTAATTTTACATATGGTCTTTAGGTATCTATGGCTCAGGCCGAGATAGGGTAGGATATGAAAGTTACTGGCCTGGGCCTTACGTAAGGTGCCATCCGGGCATTCGCCTGGTGGAACAGAAAACCTCACTCAGGATGGTCGACCGTGGGTAAAGATGTGTTGAGTGAGGACACTGTATGACTTCTGACTGTGCATTGACTGTTTGTGGAGAGCCTGCACTGTCTGTATCATGATTGGAAGCGTTGATTGCTTAAATGAATTTGAAGATATTAGGGTATTTGTGTACAGAGCTAAAAACTGGTTTCTGGATCAATCGGTTCAAGTTTTTTGGTGATCCAGTTTCAGCTCTGTTTGTGTAAATATTGCCATACAAGCTCCAAATTTCTTGGTATGGACAGTAAAGTCATGAACATTCAGTGCTTGCTTTTCTAAGTTTTCCTGAACTTCCGTACCACTTCCTGAATTTATCTGTCACGTAACATAAAAGGTAAATTATATAGACATTCTAAGAAGTTCTTTCTTATTAAAATGCGGTATTACCAAGTATCTTGATAAGGTGAAATCACTAACGCCCGATTGCCGTAGATCTAAGCTAGACCATGGTTTAGGCCAAACTGGTGCATTTGAAAATTGATGTTTAAGCCTAAGAAAAAAACTTTTGCAATTGGCTCTAAGAATCTTACACGCAATCATATTTATGTTTGTTTTCTAACTTACAGAGCTAACAAACTAAGCTTAAATTCAGAAAATCTGTGGCCAAAAATTAATTGCTTTCGGCATCATCGATGAAAAATGCGGATTTCCAGTACCCGAATTGCCGGCTAACTTAAAGTCAGCAGGGAGGGTTTCTCTCAGCGTCTCTTGATTCGATAGAATAACGTGTATTAAACTAATACATAGTACATGTACCGAACTAACACCACAAAGAACCATACAGAGTAGTCGTCTGTATTCATTAATAGCTACGCATTTCTTTCTGGTTTCGAGAAAGTTTCTTACCTCGCCGCTAGATGTCCCTGAACTCAGTAGCTTATTTTCTTAAATATCCTGGTAAACTGAAGTTTTATGATTGGTTCAGGATTATCTCTTAACTTAGATATGGCAGTATGAACCAATCATAAGCTTGAATTTATCAGTATGTTTAAGAAAATTAGCTTAGCTATTCAGCTCACAGACATCTAGCGCCAAGGTAAGAAACTTCTTCGAAGCCAGAAAGAAATGCGTAGGTATTCATTCAGGACTACAAACGACTACTCTTGTGCTAGTAGTGAACATAAAATAATGATTTTTGTTACGTATTATTCTAATTTTGGTTTCTCTTCCATGTAGGTAGTTTGTATATCGACTCTGCTTGTTCTTACACAGGCAGGGGTGATTCCTGCCCCATTTGCTGCTTACCCGGAGTTTCCTTTCGGATATGCTGCTCCTGCACCCGCCCCGATTGCCTTCCCAGCACCAAATGGTCTCGCCTACTACGCAACACCAGCCGCCAGAGCGCCAGTTCCCGTTGGACCTGTACCAGTTGTAGGACCGCCTGCACCATTCCCCTTTGCCAGGACGGTAGCTGCTCCTGCAGCAGCGATTACGACGCCTGTAGCCAGGGCTGTTCCAGTTCCCGCTCCTGCCGTGCCTGTTGTGCACAAGGTGGATCATGACCCGTACCCGCAGTACAGCTTTGCGTACAGCGTTCAGGATGCGTTGACCGGAGACTCGAAGGCGCAGGAAGAGGTTCGGGAAGGGGGCATCGTGAAGGGCAGCTACAGCCTCATTGAGCCAGATGGCACTCGGCGGGTGGTCAACTACTACGCTGATCCCATCAATGGCTTCAACGCTGTTGTCCACAGGGACGCTCCTGCAGTGGTGAAGGTGGCGTGATTTGCTCAAATGCCCCAAATAATATTTGTTTATCATTACTTAAAGTTATGATACATTTTGCTCTTTGTTTTTGTGTTCATGTTCCTAGTATTTTATACTCAAGGAGTAAAGTAAGAGATCGTTATTGTTATATATTTTCTTACTTGAAATAAAAATTTCTTTAAAATTTGATCGTTTTTCATTCATCTTTTAAACATGGTCTCTCCCAATAAGTAATGCAGGTAATTATAACAGTGACGAGTCCTGTTATTTAGTTATGTAAAGTGAAAAGACTTGGATGTTTTTCGTGCTTTGCGAGGATAAGTGGAAATTAAAAAAATGAAATACAGCTCGTTGTAAAATAATGAATTGTTTTGGAAAGAAAAAGGAAACCAAACCAGTGTTATTTATATTAATTTATTTTATGGACTAAGTGCTTGATATATTATTATGTGTGGCAGTAGGAGAGAAAATATGCTTTTAGAAAATAAATGTACTAAGGAAGCGATCATGGAAGTGACTTGTGTGAATTGGTTATTGATAAAACGGGATATGTGAAATTTAGTTAGAGATGTATCTGGAGGTAATTACATCCAGTTATTTATTAAAATAAGCTGACAAAGCTAAATATTTGACGTAACATGCCACTAAGATGATGTAACCGTTTTAGTTTCTCTAACAGAACCTTCGTAAGGCTGAGAAATGTTCTTATAACTCAAACTAATCTTTGTTTTGTTTTGCGCTAACTATTTAAATTCGCCAGCTTATTGTAATTTCTACATTCTAAATCGGTGCATTTTTCAGTGTAAAAGAAGTAGACATTTATCAACAATGAGAATCGGTATCGATAAATCTCTACTTTTTACACTGAAATATGAACTTCTTTACGCTGAAAATGTATGTCTTGATTGTACAGTGACCGATTTAATTGGGAGAGAGTTCCATAAATTTCGTAGCTTGGTATCAGGAGAGGGGGAGGGGGAATGCATACCAAGAACTAGACCAAATACCAACCACATGAAGAGAAACGTAATACCATATGCCGACCAAGTAACCGTGTGGTTTAAGTTGTTAGGTCAGCGACTCGAAGACAGTGGGTTCGAATCCCGTCAGCGGCATGGGTGTTTGTGGATTTTAACTTGATATAAATACGCCTATTCGTGACGAGCCGAAGTCAGAAGTTACTAGACTAGCCCATACAAAATAAAGTTTACCAAAGTAATATCGTATAAGCAGATTAGAGTATGGTAATATGACATTCGATTCTTCGCATGATAAGACTTTATAATTTTCTTTCATGTAAGTAAGTAATAGTTTACAGATAATTCACAGATACCAAAATACAATACAAGTTTAATGTAAACTGTGTTGTTAGAAACATTGAGAACTATAGCATATAACAAACTTACATAACCTATACCATAAACTTACAATATTTCATATGTAAAAATGAAAGGATACGTAGTATTTCGTTCAAGGAGACCTTCTTGAAAATGGGAAAGAAAAAATGTATTGTTCAGTTATTGGGGTTACACTCCTTTATATAATTGTATTAATTTCAATAAACACACAAAGGAAAATATTACGACTTGTATATAATTGAGTCGCACTGACGTAAAAGAAACTAAGTCACAATGAACATTGTTTTGTTTTACTGTTATTTCCGTATAAAATTATTCTTTCATTTTCAGAGACAAAATGATCTAATAATATTGCATTTAAAAAGAATTAATTTTCACTTTAATTTAACATTTTGGTTTACATAAACAAAGAAACAAGCAGGTAAAATATAAAACAGAAAATAAATTGAAAAGTAGTTTAGATTAGCCAGAGGAAATCAAAATATCCCTGTTTTCTACGTATTTCATGTATTGTAGGTGAACTTCACGTGAGATTAATGACGACGTTTGTTTCTTTGTGATGGTTCTTCAGTTAACTGAATTCAGAGGGTCTCAAGCACTTCAATACGTTAGATTCTCAGTACTAATAAGAAATAGGAAAGAGTACGGTATAAAATATGCAGGGTATTTCTAAAACGCACGAACGGTTATTGTTGACATCAAAACAAGTAAGAAAGTTCCTATGAACATGGGTGAAATTTCGCTTCTTTTTGGAGATACAGCCTTTCCAATTTGGAGCCCAAAATCGACACCTGCAACAGGAAGAAAAATGAATAATTCTTAAACTATAAGTAATAGTTTTATAGACGAAACCAAATCGCCTGCGTATATCAAATGTTTCTTTAAGAACTAACCCAAAAAACAGGCAACGTCATGGTTTGCCCCACCCTTTTAGACGATGAGAAATCGAAAAGTGTATGAATCATTTCTACCTGACTGGTGGTTCCTGAGATCTAGGGGTACTGACGGAGAACGCTACGCAAATTAAAAGGACCTGCCACCTTTAGAGTCAAAGTTATAGTTTTCCCCACCTTTCAAATCACACCGAATCCAGCGGTGTATCGTTCACCTCTGTTCGACTTGAAGTTCTTGAGATCTGGGGCCGGCCGGGTGGTCGAGCAGTCTGCGACGGTAGGCTGTCGGCTCGAAGGTCCCGGGTTCGAGTCCCGGCAGGGGCATGGGTGTGGATTTTAACTGGCTGTAAATGGGCGAATCGTGACGGGCCGAAGTCCAAAGTTACTAAACTAGCCCATATAAAAATAAAGTTTACCAAAGTTGAGATCTGGGGTCTAGAGACGGAGGAAGCTAAGCGATTTATAAGGACGTGCCACCTTTAGAGTGAAAGTTATAGTTTTCAGCATCCTTTCAGATCACGACGAATCCAACAGTATATCGCTCGTTTCTGGCTGACTCGTAGTTCCTGAGATATAGTAGGGGGTACAGAGTTTCTACATATGAAATAATAAAAAAAATCTTTTTAAATACATACTTTTCTTAAACAATTCGTACTAAAAAGTACAAAATAATTTTGTTTTATCTTCTCTATATATAAAATTGAAAGTGACTATGTGTGCGTGAGCATTACGCAAAACATGCTTTACCGATATTGGAATGATTTTTCGCACATGATCAGGCACTGGAACGAACTGGGAAGTTATCACTTTGATTCTAAAATTATTATCTTCAAAACTAATCGACCATCTAATTGTCCATTGAATTCCAGTGGTAACAACAATGGAAAATTTAAAAGCAAAGCACGCTGCAACCCACACTACAATGTTGTTCGACGGGTTGACTACCTCCAAGTGGTCAAATTTGCCATGACTACCCATGCATTAACAACGGCTATTTTAAGTAACACCCCTAGGGAGAGATGCGGGTGGGGAGGGGTGACGTAAAAATAATAGCAAACGACTGATAGTACTGTCGAACTCGAATGTATAGTTTGCGAGGTTGCTGTGATGAATAGTAGCACTCCCGATGCCGTTTAAGTCCAAGTTCAGCTCCCATCGGGGTGGGGGTGACAACATATTTTATTCACCCCGCACCAACGGGCGGGCAAATCAACTAGTGCATGACTAAAAAGAAAAGCATGGGACGTGCTCTCATACAATCACTTTATAAATTGTTGAATTGGCGCGTCACATTCTTTTCTTTTAAGTCATGCATGAACAAAATTATTTTTTTACTTTTTAGTATAAATTGCTTGAGAAAAGTGTCTTTAAAACTTTTTATTATTATTTCGAGTTATTTCGGTGTTCGGATACTTTTTATCAAGCTAATGATCAAAATTCTAAAGTTTTCTGCAACCAGTTAAACGCAATATCGTTGCAGGCTAGTATTTACTTTAGGATAAAGAACGCCATATTAAAAAATGTATTAAAATATGCTTTTAAAATACATAAATATATGAAAGTAACAATGGAATATTGTATTGTCACCCGACTTACGTCACTGTTCAAGATCCTCAAAAGAACAGACAGGATAATCTGTATAGCGTCTCCGTAATTACACGTGTGCGCGTCTCCGTAATTACACGTGTGCGCTAATAAACCAGAAACGACGTATTGAATGATCTTTTTTTTTAATTTGTTTATAACAACATGGCGGATATCAGGAGGAAAAATATGTTGTCAGTGTTGCCAACCTGGTATAACGTTAAAATTTTTCAAATGGCACTACGTCGTGTTATTGCGTATTTGACATCCTCTAGTGATGATAAACAACATACGTAAAGCACACACCGCTGCAAAAGGGGACAACGATACAAGTGCCTGAATTTGGTTGGCGACTATGTGGATAAGTAATGTAGGTAACATTTGTATATAATATTGTTTCTCTATTTTTTTTTTAACTATCCAATCGGGGATTGAGTTTGGAATAGCCCATGCGCTTATTGTACGAGCTGTTCTAAATCTTTACAATCTAACAGAAATAAGAATGGAAATAGGAAGTGAATAAATGTTAGATGTGAATTGAAACCGACATCAGTTGGAAAAAAAAAAGATTGGAATGAACAGAGCTTAAATCGCGATCGACAGATAGCATAAACATTTAAATTTTGATAGTAATAAGGACTATTTGTCATAGCTTCTGTCGCTGTATGACCCGACTGCCAATCAAATTGACAAACGAACAGCAGTATATCGTTGTTGGCTTCTGATAAAAACATTCCACTGGTGTCACACCTAGTTAAATCAAATCATGCAGCGAGTAACGTCGTGGTGTCCTCAGATCTTGCAACGTTAATATAGCTCATTTCCTGATGTCATACAATGATGAAAATTTGCACAGCGACGTCAGTCTGGTGACAATACAATATTCTATTGTTACTTTCATATATTTATATATTATTAAAACCTTATTTTTTTTAATATTACCCATAAATACTAGCCTGCAACGTTGTGGTGTTTGACTGGTTGCAGAACACTTTAGGATTTGGGTTAAAAAGAATTTAAAAACCTTTTAAAAGACACACTTTTCATAAACAATTCGTACTAAAAAGTAAAAATAATAATAATAATTTTCATACATGGCTAAAAAGAAAAGCATGGGGCGCGCTCTCATATACAGTCACTTTATGCTTTTTTTAATTAGCGCTCCTCATGCTTTTCTTTTTAGTCATGCATAAACGGTTTTGTTTTTACTTTTTAGTACGAATTGTTTAAGAAAAGTATGCCTTTAAAAAGTTTATCTATTAATTTTTTATTTATAAATTATTACGAAGTAAAGGAAGATAAATGCGGAACCTATAATCTTCATCCCTTTGTTTATCAAATTTGCAACACCATTGCCACACACTTTGAAGACTATGTTTGTAAGGGAATAGGAGCCAGGACGGTTCATACAGCGATGCGGATATAATGGAAGTATGCGTGAAGGGAGTTACTGTGTCTTTGTTAACGACTAACGGAATCCTTACTTGAAAAACATTTCGGATGGCTTGTTAACCTCGTTATTGAGATCACTTAGTTTTCTCCCGTCTTCAGCTTATACAGACTAAGTCCAAACTCCTGTCATAATGAAACTACATGTTCTACACCACGGATTTTCTAATCGAATTGTCGCGAATTGAAAGAGATTCCCGTGTTCGATTTGTATCATTTCCTGAGAAGGGCGTGTGAATAGTGTATTGTTCAGCCATTTGTTGTCATGGTGGCCCGATGGGGGAATATTTCGGAAAACAGAACCAGGGATTGTTGTGTTCAAGCAAGACGTTGAAACTTTTCTAGAAGAGCATAAAAATTACTACACTTAGTAGCATCCAAGGTTCATGAGCGAGGAGAACCATATCGTAAAAGAATTTCATGAAAATCGTACCAGAGTTGTTCCAACATCAAAATATTTTTCGCAATTCAATCAACTATTTTATAAATATAAAAGTGATGTGCGCAAACACTTTTCCTTTGTATAAACCAATGAAAGACGAACTTTATACGTAAATGACCTTTTTTAAATAATGCTAACACGAAACAAATGCCAAGCTTTTGAAGTTATTCCTTTGGAATTTCATAGAAACATACACTGAAATTTCAAAAGTCAAGGGATATCTACCTAATAACATGTGCGACCCCCTCGAGCACGGCGAAGCGTAGCAACTCAACGTGGCAGGGACGTGACAAGTCGTTGGTAGTCCGCTTGAGAGATGTGCAGCCACGCAGTCTTGATTGCCATCCACAATTCGGTGCTTGTTGCAGGTGGAGGATCCTGGACAGAACTAACCCGTTTGATGAGATGCTATCCCATATGTGCTCGGTAGGGTTCATGTCCGGCGATCTAGGGAGCCAAATCATGTGTTTGAAGTTGCCAGAAAGTTCGTCAAATCAGTCGCGCACCATTGCGGCCCGGTGACCTGGCGCATTGTCATCCTGGAAAATTCCATTGTTGGCAAGGTACACAAAGTCCATAAAGGGCTCGAAATTGTCACCAAGCAGCTGAATATAGCGCTGACCGGTCAATGTCCAGCTCAAGCGTACCAGAGGACCCAAACCATGCCAGGTAAACACGCCCCACACCAGCTTGCACAGTGCCTTGTTGAACTGCGCCACATCCGGACCGTAGCATCCGCGCGTACAAATTGGAAACGTGACTCATCTCACCACGCTACATTTTGTCAGTCCTCGAAGGTCCAGTCCACGTGTTCACGAGCCCGTGAGAGTCGCCGCCGCCGATGGGCAGCGATTAGTAGCGGCACCTGCATTGATTCCTACTGTCAGATCACGCATTGTTGCTTGTTTGTTTGCCCAGTGTGCGGCCACTGCATTGGCCCTGATGTGTCGTAACTCGTAATGCCTCCAATGCGGTACTCACGGTTTACCCTTGACACTATGGAGCGAGTCAAGTTCAATGTCCGGACGACTTGCGAAATCGCATGTCCCATTCGTCTAGCACCAACTATCATCCCTCGCTCAAACGCTTATAATTCCCGTCGGGTTGCTATCACCACGGTACACGAGGTTTCACTGCATTCACAGAAGTCCAACTACTTCATGCCGTCTAACCGGTTTTCCGCATTGTTGCCTCGCCGTCAACTAGTTCGCACTCGTTATCCCATAACTTTTTTAACACTTCTGTGTAATTAGGATGAGAAATAATTCTTCCTATGCATTTAAAAGATTCTAAACGGGTATTCGGTTACACGTTTCTTCTGTTAATTCTAAGTCTAATATTATTGTTTAGAAATACTCTGTGACATACCACTGGTGTTTTAGCCGCTAATTCGCCGCATGCATCAATAATTCCTTCAGAACCCAAGCTTAACTGCACCGGCTGAACTTTTGGGTCAGTGGGGTGTAACCCTCGCTATTTTATGGAGAAAATCTCGATGTTGCTTCACTGATACTGGAGCACAAGACACGACTTTAAAGGGCATATTTCTTTCACTATACTGCAAAAAATTGCTTGTTAAAGCAACACAACAAACTGTTAATTTCTGGGAATTAACAAAGTTGATGTGTTGTCAGTGTTGATTCAGGACTGTGATAGCGCTAGTATGACACTCTCCATTGCGTTGAATCAGCATTAACAACACATCCATTGCGTTGAATCAGCATTGACAACACATCCATTGCGTTGAGTAACTGAAATCAACACCGTTTGATTATTATGCGAGAGAGACTCACACGCGAGTAAATACGGTTATCATTAGAGTATTTTGTTATTTAATTTCAAGTAAAAGTTATTTAGGTATATAAATGTAGGTGTGACATTGAACTTATCTCCCTTTCTCTTTCTTTCGTAGAAGTGGAAGTGAGAAGCAGTACTGGAAATTGTCTCATCATGAAAATTTCTCCAGAATGAAATTGAAACTGTGTCCCAATCTTTACTTTGATGATCACAAGGGAGCCAGCAGCTTACGAGATAACACAGGTAGGTGGAATATATACTGTTTTCTCTCATTAGTCTTTTCAGTTTAATAATGGTTTTTGAATATGTACCAAAGGAAAGTAGGTCTTATAGTGATTTAATTTATCTTTTTGCCTTTCCTTCCAAATCGATTATGGATTCCTGGGTAAAAGAAAAACCTAACCCAGCTATATTTAAGAAGAAGAAAAACTTCCAGATAAGATATATTTCTGATTTATACATGGTTTTGATTGTGTACAACGAGTTTAGCAGGAAGGACAATACATCTAAGCAGAGCGCTACATACAGCTGTTACATTTTGAACTCTTCATCAACCCTGTATATTGTATTGTCATTTTTGTCTCATTTATGTAAAGCCTATAGTCTTAGCTTTCGTCTCACATCTTACTGGAACATTAGGCTTTCTCCGAACGAAAGATCTGTGGACCCCTTTTCCGCAGATCAATTCAAATGTACCGCCATGTTTCATTCTTCAATTACTCGTAACTTCCGTTCGTATGTTTTATGTGCATGTGTTTGTGTAGTAAGTAGACCGTGGATTTTTAAGTTCTAAGTTTTCACTGACCACGCAACCCTCTAATAACTTGAACGTAATACAGCTGTCTGGCAGGCCAAGACCCTTAGGGGCTGTCGCGCCATCCATTTTAGTGTTAGTTGATAAACTAAGTTTTAGTTACTTAAAATGGACATTTTAAAATTATAAATGTGACATTATAAAAGAAAAATAGGTTCTTCAAATAAAATATGAGAATTATATTTTTCAAGAATGTAACACATTTAAAAATAAAATTAAAATATTTATAACACTAATCTGCACATAAATGCACACACTCCAACAGAATTATTGTTAAATTTATCAATAAATAATGCTGTTACCGCCCATAAACTTCATTTTATCTTATCTTATCAATAAATAAGTGTCTACATTTTACATGGCTTAGTATTCGGGAGGTCGTGGGTTCAATCTCACCGGCCGACAATCCTGAGTTTTTCCTCAGAAACACCAGGCAAATGGATGGTATCTTCAACACTGGGATGGTACCTTCAACTTAGACCCCGTCTGACACCTTCTGGCATCCTTTCTCCTTCCATATCCCGACCTGAGCCTTAGATGCCTGAAGGTAAGAAATAACAAGTAAATAGAACACTTGTTAAATGCATTTTTAATCGATATCTACTTGATTCTCGAGGGTCCAGCGCTTACAGGAGGGGAGGGGTTCCGAGGTGCGTCTGGGTCTGAAATTTAAGTAAAATCCATGTAAGTTTGCCTAAAATTATACTAATTTTACCCAAAAATCTCAATTTCGGGATGAGGTTCGGACCCCAATGGATTCCGCTCTAAATACGTCCCAGCATGTAACATTGTAAATGTATCACAAAAGAAATAAAGAACACGCTAAAACATTTTTTTTTAAATTTCAAAACTAAGGTATGTTAATCTCCTTGTTGCATGCTTAATAGATAAGATAAAGATAAAATGAATTGTATGGGCGGTAACAGCACTATGGCTTACGCCCGTCCCGATACGGGGGAAGCCCCTTATCTTTGTCACGTCTAAAAATAGCTGTTAATTAAAATAAAAGAATATAAAAGATGAAGATGTAAAAGGTCTTCACAATCACCCCACTGGTGTAAATGGCCAGAATAAAAACCAAGCCTGTAAACGGGCCTTTACAAATAAAACAAAACTACACTATAAAACTTAATGGAAGCCTGTAAATGGGACTTCACAAGATAAAACAAAACTACACTATAAAAATTAACAGCAACGGAGCATAATCTTATAAAATAAACGGAAATCATAAAAATCTTCAAAAACAAGTAAAAGATTACCGTTTAAGTTTAGGTTTATACCTAGTTTTGCCTCTCCTTCCAACGAGATTAAAATATATATCCATCAGGGGGTCCTCAACCATGTCGGAGGACAAAGATGAACTTGGTTGATGGATAGTATCTACAGACTCGTCCTGAGCTAATTGTGCAGCCAAAACGTTCGTCAAAGTCTTAATGCTCGTAGCGAGAGGTGAAGTGCGAGCTAATTTGGAGACCTTATAGGGACTAAAGGCCGCTTTAGACGACAGCATTTATGCTACGATGAACCGTACGATTAGCAGTAGTGCCAGAGTGTGAATGCAAGAATGCTACAATAGGGCAAGATGCTATGGTATAAATCCACAACTTTTTTTCTTTTTACGCTGGCACACTGCTTTCGCTAAGATTCGTCGTGCGAGAAATTGTATCGTCTAAAGCGACCTTAAAAGTAGGCTTAACCCGTGGAGCTCTAGAGCTCTTCACAGGTGTTTTTTGTCCCTGACTCTCCGGCGGCATATTGCTAGGAGTCTCCGATTCTGTGGGCGGCTTCGGAGTGTCGTCATGCACAACAGACTCTGTTTGTGTTGATACGTTAACTGTCTGGGTACCAACCGAGACAGTTTTAACTGCTATTTTGGCTACAACATGGGAAAACGCACCAGAGGGAAGGGTGCGCTGAGACTCTTTTACGCGACGTTTTGCATCGCCAGCAGATATTTTCTCAATAACCATCAGCTCTCTAATACGTTTCTCTTCTTTAAATACTGGACAGTCACGCGACCAGGCCGTGTGATCACCCTTGCAATTAATACACTGAGGTTTCAGTGATGTGCAAGGATCCGCACCATGGCTACTGGTTCCGCAAATTGCACAAACAGCAGAGGTCGCCTTACACGACGTGCTGGTGTGTCCATAGTGCTGACATTTAAAGCAGCGGAGCGGACTGGGTATATACGGACGGACAGGTAAGCAATAGAATGCTGCCTTCACGTCCTTGGGGAGCTGTGGCATGGCGAACGTCAGAATTAATGAATTCGTGGGTTGCAGTTCTCCACTCTTTCTACTTTTAATGCGCCTAACATTCACTACACCTTGGCTTGCGAGTTCATCCTTAATCTCTTCTTCAGGGACATCTACCAAGTCCCAACAAGATACTACGCCCTGACTATAATTGAGTTGACGATGCGGTTCAACTTGACCCTCGAATTGTCCTAGGGTCGTCATTTTCAAGAGATTGGTTGACTGTTTGTTAGTGGATGTCTCCACGAGCAAGGTGCCGTTGCGAAGCTTCTTAACATGTTTAAGTTCGCCGGCGACATAATGCAGTTGTTTTTGTATAATGAAAGGGGATAATCCCTTCAAACCACCTGGATTCTCTGCTTCATTCTTTACTTTAATAACAAGATATCGTGTGATAGTCGGTACGATACTTGTCTGTTCCTCTATTTCAATTTTCTTTGCGGTGTCACTGGTTATTTCGGTAACTATATGCGCCTTCTTTCTATTATCCTCAGTGACTTTCTCTTCATTCTGTCTCTTGGTTTTCTTCGTTTCTTTGTCTGTGCGCGAAGGCGACTTGTTAGGATGTGGTGGAGCCCTGATGAATTTTAGCCGTAAATGCCCACACTTCTCCGTCTTCGTTCTGAGGAGCCAACGAGGCTGCCGGGTACTACCCTCATCACCCTTGTCAGCAAGCTGGAAATCGAGGCGAAGTCCAATGACTTGGCGTCGAAATCACTTGTACTCCCGACTGATGGATACTTGGGACACCCACTCCCCCGAGTGTTGGCGAGACCAAAGGTCCGAAGAGCTCCCCAATGGCGCACTTCCCAGTCTCAACGAGCTAGACCATCCAAGAATCTGCTGCTAAGAACTAGGCGCTATCCAATGGTTCCGCCCCCTTTCCTCAGGTCCCAGGGGCCATCGTCAATGCAAGTACATCCTGTCACATCCGTGGTCATTGCGCGGAGGCACAACTCACAGCAAAAGAGGAGATGAAGTGATGATCATCTGTGGATGAAAATGAGGTGAATGTGAATGGAACTCCTCTGTGCTGGTCCTCCTTTCAAGCAGCGTAGGTGTTTAGCTGCGAGGGCTGATTGCAGCCAGCAAAAGCCAGCTGGACGATGGGGTCGCCAATTCCCTACGCCGTATACGGGCAGCGATGGTCTGCTGCTCGGGCTATGTGATGATGCATCACGTTGCGGCCCGTAGGCCTGCGATGAGGTCGCCAATCCCCTACGCTAGTGGGAAGTGAAAATTCTCAATATAGAAGCACTTTGGCCCTGCTATTGGACTTCCCATAGGCAGCAACGATGTTATCAGCTGCCAGGGCTGATTGCAGCCAGTAAAACTGACTGGGCGATGGGGGCGCCACTTCCCGACGCCGGGGCATGCTTAATAGAAGATGACTTTTCCGTCAGTTGTGAAGCATGTAAAATCTTGGGATCCACTGATAAATTAGAGAAGTTTTGGAACGGCTACTTTAGGCATCGACGTTTTACCTTCGCACTCCGTTGTCTTGAAATCAACTGCATGCATTACGAAATAATGTGCTTTCCTCCCGCTCGTGTTATTGGACTTCCTAACGCTCCTCTCACGGCATCGTGACGTGCATTTTTTTGACCAAACAGGCGGGTCACAACTTTCTATGACTTTGTTGTTTTTAAAATTTCTCTAGTTACCTTAGACGTACATAAAATCGGTTGAAATGGTACAAAATTGTTATCAATATGCAGTGATATAATTTCTCACGGAGCGTACATATACAACTCCATTTTCAACTAGGTACTAAGGACAAAAATAGGGTTTTACCTAAAGATCCATGGTCTAGTAATAAGTTTCTTCTGACTATTTTCCTGTTACTTTGTTGTGTATGTTGATTCTCTTTTCTGACTCACGTGTGTCTCTTCTTTGCATGCAGCAAAAAGGAACAGTTTAAGTAAGTGATTATGATGTAGCATGTAAATGTACAAGGTAATAGTTCTCTGTTAAACCACGTAGAATAATTTGATAGTTTTACAGCTGTAGACCTAAAATATCTCTTGATCAGCTGTTGAAGAAAGTTCATGTAAGTACGTTGAATCACCAATGAAGCGTGAATAGCACACTTCAGTAAACAATGACATGATGTAGAAGCACTAAAAGAATTTCAGTAATCAAGTGAAGTTAATTACACCATTGATTACATTGAAATACAAAGTACAAATAATTAGGAATATCAGTATTGTCTATTACAGTGCACACATAGGAAAGGAAACATTTGTTCCAATTTTTCCGCGTTCTTTTCTGTCTTAATATTGATGTTTAAAGGTAGAATCCGCATAGGATGTTATAACCTCATGCACTTCGAAATCCTCCGGACGGTATTCGCCAGCCATCGAACTGGAATTATCTGCGAGCAGCGAATACTGATAAATGATCCGTGATGGCACATATGAAATGAAGTCTCCTTACTACTGATCTTCCGTTGAAAAAGCAACATTCTCATTGACGTCTTTTCTGCGACCGACACTCTCCCAGGACGGATTTCGTGGTTAGACTCTGACATGATTCTAGCTACAGGATATTTCATTCTCTACTTTACCAGTCATTTGGCCTGAGTCAAAGATGTCAAAATACCATAAATATTATTATTTTTAAATACGCGGCAATTTTTAATATATAATTTGAATAGTAATTAAGATGTAAGAACGAAATTTGAACGTTAGTGTGTAAAAGACAAAGGTTCGTTATGCGGTCTCGGTAATTTTTGGCAGACCTCATCTGAGAACTAATGCCAGGAAGTGAAAAACCGTGACATTTTGTCAGTGGTTTCAGCAATTTGTTCAGAACAATCCTGGCATTAGTTCTCAGATGAGGTCTGCCAAGAATTACCTTTTGTGCGCAGCAGATAATCCCAACGTAATACACGAAGAACCTGTAATCCAGAAAAGATAGGTGTTCGGCGCGCAATGTCACAACGGCGCACTCTTAGCCCGATCTTCTTCGAAATAACCATCTTCACAACTGCCTACGTGGATATCTTTCACACCTTCGTGGATCAATTGGACGGTGAGGAATTATCCATTGGATATTTCCAGCAGATTGGAACGACATGCCATATTTCCTGTGCAGAATGACCGAAACAGTCGTTTTCCTATAACAGATTCGTTTTGAAAGGCTTTGGCCTCCATGGTCTCCAGAACTGAAGCCGCTCGATTATTTATTATGGTGTCGTCTAAAAGGTATAGTTTACCATAGCAAACTGCGATCCGTCGCCCCACCATCATCCAAGAAATTGAGGCTGATTCCAGAGGACATGCTGAGCACAATCTTCAAAAATATTGTGCGTCGTGTTCAGGTCTGCCTGGACGCCAATGATAGCCATTTCCGTAATTATGATGTCATCTACTTTCTCGGACACTAAGGTAAGTCCAATCCAAATTTCGTTACTACATCTTTACTACTATTGAACTTATTAAAAATGGCTGATAAAGTAGGGAGTGAAACATTCATTATTAGAAACACGAGCATTTCATTATCTCGTGATAATTGAAATTAACATATTTAGATCTACACTGGTAACATTGAACGTATTTATCTCCTCTGTCTTACTACTGTTCCTCCTCATATAGCAAATCTAAATCCAACAAGAGCTGTTATGAGTTATCTTTTGTCTTGGATTGAGGACTACGGAAATTAACGCATATTCAGAAACCTTCTTAATTATCTGATAGGCAAATATTATCTATAAATTACATCTTTAATTCTCACTTAATAATATACATGTAAACTTACAAATCTTTTCCCAATGTACACTTAACTTACTTGAAGAAATCCGAAGGTTGCTTCCTGAAGCTGAAGAGATTGCCGGGTACATCTTAGAGCTTGCAGGAATCCTGCTTCCAGCGTCCAGTCGACTTCCTGTTGGATGTCAATTAAGATCTTCACTGAACTAATTAATGCAGTTAAAAATCTCCCTGACAAAACACCGTTAAATATCTTTATCAATTTCAGTTATTTTTTAAAATCTTACACAAGATACTTAACAGATCCCTATATGACTAAAGCAGCCACGCAATGCATTAATACAGATACATAATAATAAAAAAAAAAAAAACATACACAATTATTCAAATCAAGTGTCGGCTTCAATACACCGTACAGATGTTGGTTCATGTAACAATATGTTCGGTAGTTACTAAAATAATTTTAAAACAGTATTTGTGAGATGTTTGTCCTCTTCTTGCAGGTACCAATAGTCGTTTTCGCCCCGATGATCTGCTACCGTCCTTACCACTTGCTTCAGATTCTTTTAAAAGTCTACCAGAAGATGATAGTCTACCAGAAGAAGAATTCCGCCTCGTTCCGTACATGGAGTAAGTAATTGTATGAAATTATAGGTATTAAACTGAATTGATATAATCCAAATAAATGCAGTTTCAGCAATGGCGGCCGTCCTTTCTTTTTTTTTAAATTAGAAATACTACAGCTACATAGAGGGGCGCTGTGGCTCAGGCGGTAGCGCGTCTGACGGCCTAGGTTCAAATCTCGACCAGGACGCTAGAGACTTCTCTCGCAGCATTCCCATACCTGGCGCTCTGAGGTGCACTCGGTCTCCTATCAAATTCAGTACCAGGGTGACCTTGGTGTTCTTGGGCACCTTGGGAAGGTAAACCACCCAACCTCCACTCGGCGCGTACGTATCGCTTTACTTTTTTACAGTTACATACATATGAATTACAACTACACACAGCAACACGTATTTTACACAAAAGAATCATCATCACTAACTTTTCTTTTATAACGTTTCTGTGAATGCTACTCATATGCTATATTGCTGCTTTAACTCACCTAGCTTGTACATGTACATGTTTGTGGTACCTTGAAATTAGGCCCTAGCCGACTCCCTTCTAACATCCCCTGCCTTTCCCTGTCACGGTCTCTGTCAAAGATGCCTAAAGAGCACAAATAGAATTCAGTCATTCAATAAATAAGATCATGATAATTTTGCTCCAAGATATTGTAGTCAGCTGTTTAAACAATACACACACACAATAAATGTTTCCGTTTAACTTGATCCTAACTTCCAGGCTAAACTAATAATTATATTACAAAACAATATGAATGTAGTGTGTTTTACTGACGCATACAAACAAAAGTAAGTTTATTAAAATGTTGTTTTTATTAGTATTTCAGTATCTTAAAATTGAAGTTTTAATTCATATGTTAATAAACTTTGTTAATTTAACCGTGATAGAAAAGACGAGAAGGGAAAGTATAGCCCTGGTCGTAGTACCAGCTCAGCATTCGCCTAGCTTGATTGGAAACTTCTTGCTATCACCAACTGATGACGGTGTCGAACGCATATCTTCCCGATTACGACGTGCACACTACCGCAGACTCACAAGCGAAGTAGAAAAATAGATTTGTGCTGGTTTAATAACTTATTTTTTGTGTGGAAAAGAAGTACAGTCTTTTATATTCAAGGTGCAATTCACTATCTACAGGAAAACATGTTTGCATACCGATTTCGAGGTACTCGAGGCGAACTAAAGTAATGATAAAAGTACCCTTGGAAATCCTTGTTAGTCTATTCTCTTTATGACGGTAACAATTCCTTCTCAAAGCGCTTGTTCAGGAAAATAACGATTTATTGTTTTGAAATGTGATTTTTGTATGGATGCATGCAGTGGTGGATCCATGATTTTCGTGACAAAGGGGCGCAGGCTGAATAGACTAGTGACATTTTCGATATTTTCCCGCTAAGTGATTTTTTTTAAGTTTAAATCTATCAAATTTCTCCTCATATTACTACGTTTTGTCATGTAATATGACACCGGTTTGCCCTAAAAAAAATATTTGTAGATAAATTATGTAGATTTATCCGGAAACAAATTGAAGCTTCTTCGATAAATTGTTGAAATGATGCTATAAAAATATTTTTCCTTAGGGGAACGCGTGCCCGTCTCAGGATACGCCACTGGATGCATTTAAAAATCTAATTAATGTGTGACAAAGTACTAGTACCGGTATATTCAAAGAAAGAAAGTTGTGAAAGGTGTTTATATTTTACAGCGCCACGTTTTGGAACTTAACATCAACTATTTTACAAGAGTTGCCAGGTCATAACTCATAAGGCATTGAAGTAAACGTCCATGGTAGTAATTTTATATAAAGTGGTAAATGTTACTTTTAGCTGAGCCTACTTCAGTACCCAGCTACAGACATAATTTGCAGCTAAAAGTAAATTCTTCGAAAAACTTATCACCGAGTTCGTAAATACTTACTACCTTGCCTGCTTCACAAAATTGTAATACTGCCTTTCGTTTGTCCTCAATTTTCAAAAATCGAAAAGAAAGTAAGGGTGAATTTCTCACACACTAAATTCGGAAGAGCGGAATATTTTATCATACGTGAGCGGAAAGAAGGCCACTCTTTTAGAGCGGATTTTCATCGGAGAAAAAATGAGAAAGTTCTGCTCGAAAAAATGGAATCTTTGTTAGTTCTTTTCGGTGGTAATCTTTTTTAGATTAATTTTCATCTTTTGAACGTGAAACTACACAATGAATTGTTGAAAATTTAAAAAGAACCAAAAGAAAGCATTTATTCATAAGTAGAAAGAAAAGTAATGTGCTCATGATGAAAAATAAATCTTGATGGGAATTGAGCCTGCTATCTCCCGGTTAGCGATCCGACGCCTTATCCACTAAGCTACCCGGGCACCTGTGAGGGAACGCGTTCGAAAGGGTCTCTTTCGTTCCGTCAGATTCTTGAGAACAACGTTAAAAGATTTCTTGTATATACAGTATTTTACTCGTAACGTCTTCTGGTATGTTACTGTCATTGAGAAACGTTATCAGATATTCTGTTTTTATTTTTAACTAGACACGATTAACGTCACAGTATGCTTCGTCTTTCGATAACCTTCCCAGTAACAAAAGGCAGAAAGCAAACTTGACTGATACCCATGATGCATTGTGAACCACTGTAAAACAATGAGAAATCGCTCTTGTAGAAACTTTGGTAAACTTAACTTTACTGTCACACCATCTGCCCTGCCAGTGTTGATGTAGTCTTTTCCTGGATACCAAGTCATATTGGTATCCATGGTAATGAATTGGCAGACGAAGCAGCTCGTGAGGGCTCTTTAGGAGCTAACATTGATATTCAGCATGTCCCATTTCAGGACATGTTAATATAGATAGGTTACACGTAATGAATGGCAGCGACGATGGGATGACGTTGCAGTTACTTGAAAGAAATCAACGTAACTGTCGCTCCATGGAAATCATCTTGCCGCGATAGTAGGCGTGAAGCTTTATATATATATATATATATATATATATATATATA
>JAGDQP010016127.1:25864-41190 GCA_022664845.1 Lepisma saccharinum | reverse complement strand
TTGTCAGCAAGCTGGAAATCGAGGCGAAGTCCAATGACTTGGCGTCGAAATCACTTGTACTCCCGACTGATGGATACTTGGGACACCCACTCCCCCGAGTGTTGGCGAGACCAAAGGTCCGAAGAGCTCCCCAATGGCGCACTTCCCAGTCTCAACGAGCTAGACCATCCAAGAATCTGCTGCTAAGAACTAGGCGCTATCCAATGGTTCCGCCCCCTTTCCTCGGGCCCCAGGGGCCAGCGTCAATGAAAGTACATCCTTTCACATCCTTGAGCATTGCATGGAGGATCAAATCGCAGTAAAAGAGGAGATGAAATAATGAGTCATCAATGGATGAAAAATGAGGTGAAAGTGAAACTCCTCTCTACTGGTTCTCCTTTCAAGCAGCGTAGGTGTTTAGCTGCGAGGGCTTATTGCAGCCAGCAAAAGCCAGCTGGACGATGGGGTCGCCAATTCCCTACGCCATTTATGGCTGATTGCAACCAGCAGAAGCCGGCTGGACGATGGGGTCGCCAATTCCCTACGCCGTATACGAGCAGCGATGGTCTGCTGCTCGGGCTATGTGATGCTGTCATCACGTTGCGGTCCGTAGACCTGCGATGAGGTCGCCAATCCCCTACGCAAGTGGGAAGTAAAAATGCTCAACAGAGAAGCACTTTGGCCCTGCTGTTGGACTTCCCATAGGCAGCAACGTTCTTAGCAGCTGCCAGGGCTGATTGCAGCCAGTAGAACTGACTGGGCGATGGGAGTGCCACTTCCCGACGCCGGATCAAGACGGTATGAGTCATGTTGCCAATTTTAAATTCGGTACTCCACAAGCTACTAATAAAGATACTGTATAATTTGCCGAAAATGAAGAGAAATTATGGATGAAGGTAATTTGTAAAGTTTCGTGAAGCTCGTTGGTGAATTTCTTGCTTAACACCAACAAAATAATATTAAATATCCATTAACACAAAAGTATTATATACAGTTGTGAAGAAAAAGGAACATGTGTAATGTCTCTATCGAGGATCTGAGTATGATACTGAACGAGATGTTAGTATTTCAAGAAAACCAAACGTTTGGGCTTAAAGGTATTCCATTCAAACAAAGAAGTCCATCCTTTATTTAAAGCAATAGTAATAGAGGGGATCCATTTCAGGCTTCAGCAGCAAGTACTGTGAATATTTATTCAACCGTTCTGTCCCTCTGTCGACAACTTTTTAACTCAGAAACTACTAAGACAACATAAAGCACGATGCCGTGTTGCGTTCTCCTGATTTACTGTCTTCTGTCATGCAATTGTTGGGAATTAGTTGAGGAAAAACAACGATTTAAAAATTAATTGAATTTGAATTTTATTTGAGGCCTTTAGGCATCTGTGGCTCAGGCCGGGATTGGGAGGGGAAAGGATTCGGTAAGGTGCCGTCCAGGGCCTATGTTGAAGGTGTCATCCCGGCATTTTTTGATGTGACTGGAAAAATCCTAAGTAAAACATGACGGCTCACCCTACTATAGAGAGTTAAACGTCATAAATAAAATTCAATTCAATATATTCATGGAGAGAATACATTTACCTGCATATTTCTCTTGCTTCAATGAAACTAGCAGACAATAGGTTCGCTTTTTGATGATTTTCCCCTCTCCGGTAATGTAGTACAAATCGTTCTATTAACAATCAGTTACTATTAAGGATAATATAATTTAAGAGAGTTCATCGCGCCGTTTTGCGTTCGGAAAAATAATATTCAGGAGAGAGCGGCGACTCGAACTGACAACCCTTTCGTTCACGGTGGCCAGCCTTAATCACTACGCCACAGAGTGCGCTGCGTATTCGCACATTCATCAGCGTTTATTAGGCGAGCATTGAATGACAGTCTTCGCTTTGAAATTTAAAACCAATCTTGTGTCTTTCTTCACATCTTCTCGGGGATATAATTGCTTCTGCTACATGATTTTACAACGCATGTGTTGTATCTGTAACTTTTGCTTGTGTAATGTTTTATTTGAAAGAACATTGTCTGTAATCTCAGTTGCTGGTAATACCAATGATATACACTGTTTCATAGAGCGAAGACAAATATTCCTCTCAATTTCCTCGTAAATTTCCCTATGTTGCCAAGTTTAACCGTCTTGGACTTAATTTTTTTCGATCATTTCTTCACGATTCTGTTTTTTCGTTATACTTTCATTATTTATTAATATTTTTGTGACAAAATTTCAGGAAATATTCGTTTTTACATTCTTTACAAGTAAAACAATTAAACGAACACCAGAATTGAAGAAGAAAAATGTTATTTGTAAAAAAACCTGTCAAATAAATACATGCGAAAATAAATTTGAGATTGAGTGTACATTAGTTGTTTTCTCTCATTTTTAGGAAGTTTGATTTACAAATATACGATATCTTCGTAGATAATTTATCTAGATTGTCTCTTTTTTTCCTCCTCTTACTATTTCTCTTATAGGTTTGTTTCGCAGTGTCTCTCGTAATTTCGTTATTCGTCCTCTTAATACATCTTGGTCTTCTCGATCACTCCATATCTGCAGACACTCAAGGACCACGTGCTCGGGAGTTGATGTTAGTCCAAAGATACACGTCGGAGAGTTGACTATGCCTAGTTCGTCCAGGTTTTCTAGGTACCGTTCGTGTCCACTTAAAAGTTTGTAATTTGAAAGCTATTCAACTAAGCTACAAAATATATAGAGTAAAGTAAAATGTCATTTCATGTTACCTTAAGTAGAATATTAAGTTCTGGTTTACAAAAGACCGGCTTATTAATAAAAAGTCCTGCGCGTATATTAACAAGGTTTTATTTCGTCTCTCGAAAATAATCTGCAAGAGTAGCTTCTGCTACCCTAGGCCGAGTTTATAAGTTGAGGTCGCGTAAGCCCAGGTTCCCTCAAAGAAGGCACTTCAATGCTGATGACGTCAACAGGAAGAACCGCACACCTTGATCGCGGCAGGAAATCTCATGTTCTACGCGAAATACAAGCTAGCTGGTTTCAAAAGAATTAGTAAATAGGAATCTACTGCCACGGTGAGTTACTATTGTAATAATATATATATATAATCTTAAGACAACTGTAACCCGTAACAATAATTCTAATTGTTGCTCACAGGTGCAAAATTCTTCGTGTCCCTTTGCTTTCTCCAGAAAATAGACGGGCAATAAACAAAGGGCAATAAAAATTGAATTTTCAGTTGAGGTTTCACCAATCTTCAAATTCTTCAACTATCTTGTTCTTTAGATTTATCAAACAGACAGTTCAGACAAATGAGAAATAATATCATAAAATATTAACAAAAAACTACCTTATTTTCTTTCGGTACTGCCCAAAATGATCAGGTGAATATCTATTCTAAAAGATTCCTAGAAGTTATAAACCAATCACCTTTACCCTTAATTTGATATGCTCTTACTCCAAAATGAACGGGCCATAAAAATCTCAACCTTCTCAATTCAACATAATGTTAACTGTAATGAATGGCTCGGTGATAAAATGTTTCATCGCTAATTTCTTCTCTTTGTGACCTACAATGTCTCGGCCTTGTAATAAACCGCATATTTTCTATTTATCATTCCTTCGAATTATGTGTCGCAGAAAAAGAAAGATTCGGGGTTTAATAATCAAGATTTCAAAATACCGTAAAATGGTTGGGTTACCGACAATACAGCGACATAAATCTGTTTTTCATGTCTTGTCACGACTCTCCTAGTTTATTGCACTATTAAACTAAAGATCTATTTTTTTCCATTTCCGTACTTGGTGTTCAAGATTCAAAGAGATGCCCATGTATTCAACGTAGTAGCGAATGTATTTGTAGTATCGCTTTTGTCCTTTCCTACAGATTTTGTAACTTTGCAAGATGTTAGTTTTTAGGAGCGACGTATTGACAAGTGAAAGGGAATTATTCAAGATTCCCAACTGGCCATGACAGAGTGGCAACACTGGAGCTGCTCTCCATTGAGGGAAAGTTGACCCATCACATTGTGTATGATGACATAACAGACACTTTCGCACGATAGAAAAACAAGGAGGAAGGGGCTTTAAAATTATCTTTAAAATAAATGAAATTCTCTTTTAAATACAACAATTACTAATAGTATTTATCTATCATTAATAATATTTTTTGTTTAATTTGTTTTGAAGTGTTTTTGTGTGAATAAAAAGGATTGTATTACCTTCTTGTTCAGTGCAATTAATACGTCTTTCACAAGGAGCCTAAGGTAATATAATAAAAATTGCTCATTCTAGGGTTATGTATTTGATGCCATTACTTATTATTATTAATATTATTGAACTGTGTTTTGTAAATAGCTACATTAGCTTATTTAAGTACTTATTATCTCGTTATTATCATTATTAAATGGTGAGAGAACAGAGGAGATTAAATTTGCCATAAGGTGGAAAGGAGATAAAAACGGAAGGGATGATTAAAACGACAAAGAAAGGGAGCAGGGACGCTAGAAATCATGGACCTAGCACGCCTGGACACATAAATCCGACCCTGACTCCAGTCCGGTTCTATAGATTGCAGCTTGTTTATTCAGACTTTTTCAGTTATCTTGCTAATCACATTCAGGAGATAAACGTCCTGTAGGATATTGGGTTTGTTCTGTCTTTCTCCGGACTCTTTAAGAAAACTTAAAGAGAAAATCAAATTTTCTTCCTGACATCTATTGGGAAATCTTTGCTTGATGCATTCCGTGAAGAGCCTAGCCAGGTATGATATCCAGAAATCTTATTTTATTTTATGGATTTCTGATTTTATTCCGTCTGCTCTTGTTTCTTAAGGTTTTTATTGCGAGTTCTACGGCTGTGTTCGTAAATTTTGTCTCTTCATGTTTCTGTGTTTTTGTATTATCAATTTTATTCAATATTTTGCCCATCCTCTTTCTTATCTTTTTATTCTCTTCATTATCTTCTTGATTTTTGTCCTTTGTAATTAATTCATTAATAAGACAGTATGTTTGCCGATTCTCTTCATGTTGTTGTGTATGTTCCATCTTGTTTTCTAAGTTGTTAATCAGGTTGGCGATTTAAATATTTCCAGGGACAGCTTATATGGGGCTCCCCAGGCATCCAGCGCCACGTTGCTCTCCACATATCTGTTCCAGGTTTCCTGTTTCTTTTGGTTTATATTATCCTTATATTCTTGTTTGATTTGTCTGTACTGTGTTAGTCTTTTGTTTTTCAATATAGGATCCCCGGTCTTCTCGTAGCTTTTCCTTTAAGCTCTTACTAGCCTTCACATCCTGTCAAGACACCACACCAAAAAGGTGCCGTTACTCCTGTTCTTGATATTTCCTGGGCTGGTACCGTGCTCTCAGTGCTACCATAGAGTTGTTTTCGATTCTTGTTGCTAGCTCGTTCAAGTGAATTTCATCAGTCACGTCGGGAAAAGTTAAATGTTGTTCGAATTGATCCCAGTTAATCTTGTCGAAGTTGTACCTCAAGTGTTCTTCAGGTTTCCCGACGCTCTGCTCTACATCTCTCTGCACCTTGATATAAGATATTATTGAGTTGTCGCTACTCGTACTTCCGTCCAGTGAGTAGATTTGGGCCTTCTGATACTTTCGACCATATAAGGAGTCCGAAGGTAACCAAAATATACACATATCTCGGCAAATAATGCTGATTTTGAGATGGTACCAACACTAAATGGGTAAATATGGGTCGTTTGATACTTTTGACCATATATGGGGTGCGAACGGGACCAAATGGAAATATACACATCTCTTGGTAACCAAGAATGATTTTGAGATAGTACCAACGCTAAATGGATAAATATGGGTATTTTAACACATTCGACCGTATATGGGGTCCGAACGGGCCCAAATGGAAATGCACTAATTTCTTGGTAACCAATGGTGATTTTTACATGGTAACACTAAATGGGTAAATTTGGGTCTTTGGAGACTATCGACCATATAAGGGGCCCGAAAGGGCCCAAATGGAAATATGCACATATCTTGGCAACCAATGGTGATTTTGAGGTGGTATCAAAACACTAAATGGGCAAATGTGTCTTTTGACACTTTCCACCATATATGGCGAACTAAGGGGCCCAAATGGAAATTTACTCATTTCTTGGCAACCGATGGTGATCTGAGATGGTATAAAGGCTAAATGGATAAATTTGTGTCTTTTGACCAACCGGCCGATAATAGAGGTTCGCCGGGGTCCAGTTAGAGATACACATACATTTTGGCAACCAATGGTATTTTTGAGATGTTATCAATGCTAAATGGGTAAATTTGGGACTTTTGTGGATGCAGTAATGTAGTAGTAGCTGTAGGAGTACATCTAGTTGTAGATGTTGCAGTAGATGTGGTGGTAGATGTAGTAGTAAATGTTGTAGTAAATGTAGTAGTATATCCCCAGTAGCACACAAACGTTGAAGATAAGCGGATTAAACGTTAGTAGCGAAACGTTATGTTAACGTTGTAAATGTACCGAAATGTTTAGTTTAGTTTATTGGCTTCTTTTACATGGCGAAGTTAAGGCTGAAAGAGCCTTATCTACCACTTGATAATGCTACAATGCTTTATACAAGAAGAAAATACCGAAATAATAATAATAAAGAAAAGAAAATTACACCTAAAATAAGTACACACGCGCATAATTATATTTTACAGAATCACGTACACATGCTTCAAAAAAGCGGTGCTATGACAAACAAATATTTGATAATAGTAATAATAATAATAATAATAATAATAATAATATAGATATAGATATAGATATTATAGTTACAAAAATAGATGGATATATAGTTCGACTTTCACTATCCCTCATATGTAGGAACACAGCTTTGCATACACACAAACACATACACACACACAAAACGACATAAAAGAGTGACATACAGACAAATACCAAGACTCTACAGATTTTAACTTAAACTAATCATGTAACCACTATACCATACTTGAGAAACTTACGTACTTACTAAACTTTCATTTGTTTATATACATATATATATATATATATGTATATAAATAAATATATTTCTATATATATATATATATATAGATAAATGAAAGCTGTCAGGTGGAGTTTGGGGTTTTAATCGATTCTTGACAATATATATTTTTCGATCGACTTCCTGAAACATTTCACTATCTCTGATTCCTTAAGATGATCGGGTAGGCTGTTCCAAATGCGAATAGAAGTAACTGTGAAGGATTTGTTAAAGATGTTAGGTTTATGTTGGGGGATAGATAATAACACGTTGGTTCCTGATCTTGTATTGTGTCTATAACTGGCATTAAGAGATTGAAAATGTTGAAAAATATAACTGGTTGTTTTAGCACGCATTGTTTTAAATAATAGTGCTGCTGTGTGCGAAGCTCGTTGCTCGTCTAATTTTAGAAAGGATAGCTTTCGATAGAAAGGTGTTAAATGGTTTGAATATTTCAGGTTAAAGATAAATCTTACACATGAATTCTGAATCATCTGAAGGCGGTGAGCCAACTCATCGCTAATGTCAGAAAGTACTACGTCACAGTAATCAACACGTGGGAAAACATGTGTTTGTGCCAAAAAAATTTAACAGCGGTTGGAAGGATATTATTTAACCTAGCTAGAGAGTTCAGTGACCAGAAAGCTTTTCTGCCAACTTTATTGATATGAGCCTTCCATTATATGTGTCGGTACAGTGTGAGGCCAAGGTTGTTTACCGTGAAGGAAAATGTTAACGGTCGTGTTATTTACAGTAATATTGAGGATGATAGAATAGCCAGGAATTGATGTTGAACTCTTTGAAGAAAAGATTATACATTGAGATTTTAGCGGGTTAATACTGAGTCCATTTAGTGCTGCCTAGTCAGTAATTCTAGCAAGATCATCGTTTATGCTAGTAATGGTCGCTGCTAATTCACGCGGATCGCATGACGTATGCATCTGGAAATCGTCTGCATATAGATGGTGTTTAAAATGTTTTAATGCATTAGAAAGGTCATTTATATATAAACAGAACATGAATGGTCCGAGAACTGTCCCCTGTGGGATTCCTCTTGAGAGATTACGCAAAGATGATTGTGAACCAGGAAGACTTACAAATTGCTGGCGTCCTTGAAGATGGTTTTGCACCCATTGAAAAGTATGCTCAGAGAAGTTGAAGAAAGAAGATAATTTAGAAAGAAGAGTTTTATATACGATAAACTGAAACACTTTAGAAAAATCCAAAAGAGTGAGAATGGTAACCTCCCTCGTATCCAAGGCCATTCGGATCTCGTCAATTATATGTACTAGAGCGGTTAGAGTACTATGATTCTTGCTGAAGCCTGATTGAAATGGGTTCAATAATGAGTATTTTGTTACGTATCTACGAATTTGATTGCTCATAATATATTCAAGAGCTTTCGACAGACTGGGTAAAATACTTATGGGCCGTAAATCGTCTACATTTAGGATTTCTTTAGCTTTTGGGACTGCCATAGCCTGTGCTACCTTCCATGCCGCAGGAAACGTATTTGAGATTATCGAGATTAAACATATTAGTTATTGGTAATAGTATAAAGGGAATGTTTTTTTTAATGAAGGTAATGGGTATTTTGTCGATACCTACTGCTTTTGATTTTATTTTGTACGTAAATAGCTGATATAATCTCTTGCGGAGGGACACATATAAAATTAAATTTATTCCGTTCATTCTGCTGATTCATTTGAGTCGAAACTCTTCCCTTGTCTCGGGTAGTTAATTTTACAAAAGTGATCATTAAGTTCGTCTGGCGAAAATTTATCTCCGATTTTTATATAAGTTTGTCTCTTCTTCATACCAAGTAACTGTAGTTTGTCCCAGAGGGATTTCTAGTAAGTGGAATCACAAATTAAATCATGCTCAAATTTGATCTTAGGCTTCCTTATTTGGTGGGTAGAACGGTTTCTCAGAGTGCGATAAGTGTTAAGCACTGTGTCGGTCCCTTCAGAATACCTTCTACGCGCCTTGAGGTACTTTGTATAAGTAGTATCTCTTAACATCATTAATTCGAGTGGCTCTTTATTTAACCAGGGGGAATGTGGGTGCGAGACAAGTTTTTGTTTTAACGGAGCATGTTTATCTAGTAGACTTAAAATCGATTGATTTAGACACTCTAGGTGTGCATGAACGCTCGGAAGGCTATATACATTTGCTGCCACTGTACGTTGGCTGCATCCTGCAACAACGCCTCATCATAAATGTTGCGCATGTCTCTGTATGACATAGTTTTAACTTTAAATTTTAGTACAGAGATTGAGTACGACGCAAAAATTAAATGGTGTCGACAAATGCCTGGTACTGGGAACTGGCCGAAATTTCAAATTTTATTTGTATCTCGAGTCAAAATGCCATCGATTAATAATTCAGATGTTTTTGTGCGAAATGTTGAGCGGACGGGGCAAGCTGTAAGACTTAGAGATTCCAGTATACTACGAAAGTGATTAGATTCAGAGTTTGATACAAGAAGATTATAGTTCATGTCTCCTAAAATTAATACATTTTCTTAAAAAGGTATGAAATTTGATAGTTCGTCCGCAAAGTTTTTAAAATTACCTCTAGGTAGCCTATAAACACATGCTATTAGAAGTTTGTTATTTCCTAACAAGCATTCCACAATAATATATCCCGTGTTGAAGGTACATTCATTCGGCGACTTTGGCAAGTACTTTGACATTCAATTGTTCCATCCAGTAGATTCCAACTCCACCGGCACGTAAACCGTGTCTATTGTTTCTGAGAAATCTAAAACCGGATAAATGGTAGAGGGTGTCTGGGAGACTCGGCTTTGCAAAGGTTTCTGATATCAAAATCATGTGTATATTTGGTTGTGCTAAAAATATAGCTTCAAATTATGTGAAGTGACTCAACAAGCTTTCTGCACTTATATGTGTAATATTGAATGTGCCCTGAGGGTGCTTGGACAATTCTGTTTTCACTTTTCAGTAACTCAGCTCTGATCACTGACTGAAGTGACAGAGCAGAGGGCGAGGGAGGGAGGGATGAAGACTCAAGTAGGAGGGGGAAGAGGAGATACATTGCAGTTCCGTTAGCTCAGGAAGGGATGTTGTCAACGCTCCGAAGTTGTCAGATTGTGGATCGTCCATTTAGCGAGAAAGGAAAATCTACGCTAAAAATGAGAAAAAGTAAAACGACTTACCCTCCACCTGACAGCAATTATCACAAGTAATCTTCTATCTTGCAAAATTTCCGTTTCTTCTCTTGTACACAAACCCTGTGACGTTTAGCAGCACACAAATTCACACAACATAAACACACACACGTATACATACATATTAAACACACACACATATACATACACAAAATACACGATGATTGTTGTCACACGACTCATACACAATTTACTTGAAAAGACACCTAATTGAAGAACTTTATTAGTTAATTTTTGTTCTTTGTTTTCATACACTGAATGTTTAATCAACTGCCACTTCTTGCACTACTGGTTCAAACAGTAAGGTCACTCTCATGGGATATCACGAATTTTCTGTTCATGAATTTGCATATATCTTCCCAACAGACGTCCAAGTATTGCGATAACCCGCGATTTGCTTCACCTCCCGTAGCAGCTTTTGTCTTGCTGGGGTAAGTGACTCAGTGGTTAATAATTTTCCCTCTTTAAGCATATTTTTGGCTGTCCCTCATCTCATATAAAATGAATTCCACAATGATACTTCGAGCTTCAACCTGTACCACTTCCCCTTGGTTCTCAGTCGGTGATTCCTATCCACATCGTTCCTCGTGAGAGGAATGCCGAGAGTGTTCTCAGCCAATTCGAACACTTTTGTGTAAATGTCTTCTTGCGGTGTCTCCAGTAAGCCACTGATGATTAAACAATTTCTTCTGCTGTACTGCTGCAGATCATCAATGAGGCATTCATGCTCACTCACTCGCTTTTCTAGATCGGTTATCTCCTTTTTCCTTGCTGCGATTTCTTTGAAAAATTCTTGTTTCAATTGTTCCAATTCATGAAGACAATTTGCATAAGTTCCTGCCGATGTTGATTCCCGGGATACTTTTTTTCGACTTCCTCCAGTTTAGTACAAAAACTTCTTTTCCATTTGTTGGTACTTGCTTAACAGGTGTTCCGCATTGGGTACGGATGACCTCGTTGTCCTTTATGCTGCGAAGGAAGACATGGCTGAAGCGTTTGTCACACAGAAAACTATTCTATTTTACGCTTGACAGCGGCTGATATACGCAATAAAAACACTGCAGTTAATCTAGATTGTTGTAGTATTTCTGCGTGCATAAAAACTACTGTATGTTCTAAGCTAGTTCCTAGCCATCAGGTGTTTCTCGTAGAACATTACGCACGTCACTCACTAGCTGCCGCCATCTTCCTTCAGAATGTCCGCCTGTTCAACTTTTTATTCGATGTTGAATAATGGTTGAGAAAAAGCGATGAAGAAACGTGTTTAATTGGCCAAAACAGAGTATGAATGCTGTCTACTGGTATACACCATCTAGTTTCATGTATACGATGTTAATTTTCTAACATTAAATAATACGAGTGGCTGCTGTGGAGTTCGAACACAGTAACGTTCTGTACTTCTCGTTGGTAGTTCGACGCGCTGACCACTTATGTAAGAATCTACGTGGTGAGGTTACTGCTCTTTCACTGTATCGTTGAAATATAGTTTAAAATTCAACCTGTTTTCAACGTGCACATAACACCAAAATTAGTTTGTGTCATTCACTTAGTTTTAATTATATTTTTACATAACATTAGTAACAAATGCATTAAACAAAATCTATTATACCATAGTTGAAAATAACATATTGAATACACGTTGTATTAACGTTTTACCAACGCAATGACGTCTTTGTTGAAATATGATTTAAAAATAAACATATTTTTTCAACTGATAACGGTTAATCAACGAAAGGAACTTAAAATCAACGTTGAAAACACGTATGTGTGCTAGTGGGGATGTTGGAGTAGATGTAGTAGATGTAGGACTAGGTGTAGGAGTAGATATACATGTAGATGTAGGAGCAGATGTAGTAGTAGACGTTGTAGAAGATGTAGTCGTAGATGTAGTACCATGGGGTGTAAATCTTGGGCTTTAATAATAATACTCTTTTGGTTAACCTAACTGAACCAAGGGTAATATGAGATAGCCTAGCTTTGGTTAACATAAATTAACGCTTTTATCTTAGAGTAACTAAATAAACCCTAACTACCTAAAGATGTATAACTACATAAACCCACAGGTAGCTGTGGTTCGCTGTTTTACGACCGATAGCAAGTAAAATCCATTGGTGGCAATGAGGGTGCATGCGTGAGGGGAGCGCTGAAGGAGTAGGGGCGGCGGCCAGGAGGGGCGAAACCCACAGTGCTGAGAGTTTGAAGATGTAGTAGAAGTAGTAGTAGATGTAGTAGTAGCTATAGTTGTAGATGTAGCTGTAAGTGTAGCAGTAGATGTAGGAGTAGTTGTAGTAGCAGGAGTACTTGTAGTAGCAGGTGTAGTTCTAGTTGCAGGTGAAGTTGTAGTTTTAATAGTGTTTTAGTAACTTCTTTGGAATTCTTCATAGTGAATCGTTAGATTTAGACATGGCAAACGACATGCACATTTCCATCAATAAAAACAAATTCGAATTCTGTATTACACGGAATCAAATTAACCTAGTTCCCTATCAATAATAGATTGAATATTATTTTATTTTATTTATTACTGTTGTAATTAGTGAAGAGCTCCAGTACTTTGTCTGGATGAGCCTTCTACAATTCCATTTCAACCACAGGGATATCGATTTCAAGCTTTTTATTTAATTTCATCATCTGTACACAATCCAGTAATGTCTTTAAGTCTTTAGAAAATCATATCTGGTAGATTTTACATGTACAAACCTACAACCATGCATGCTCTTGGTGTAGTAGTGTCAACTGTTATTAATAATTAGGTATATCATTTTCTCTAGATCAAATTCTCTATGAGAACGCACCACCGGCAGCGCAGCACCCTCAGGAACGTTTTAAGGTTTGGATTTTTATAAAATGCATCACTTGTGTTTGTTTTACAAATTTATTTCTAGATTTCTTAGCGTTCATGAGTCTTCTAAATTTGTTTTGCTCCTTTTTCTTCCAGCCAATCAAGGAGTTTCATCCAAAACATTTCTTTAATCTATGTTATGTTTGTTGCTTTTGTACTTTAGTATCCATTATCGGTCTTACTTATAAGTTTCTCTAAGATTACCTGGTATGTTTGGTTCCTTGTATAGTTGGCATGCTTCCCTTTTGTGTTCCTTCGTTTCCACAGTGAGTGCATGCCTCTTCATCGCCACAATATCTGCCAATGTGGTCTAAATCTCCACACTTGAAACAACGAGAGACCACTAGGTAATCCCTCATTGTGTAGTTAGAATAGTTTATATACACGCGGGGTTTTTCAAGCAGCACCTTCCTAATCTCTGGAGATGCCTCTGCAGCCAGGTGACATGTTATCTTTCCTTTTGGGCCCGTTCTAAATCGCGGCTATGTTACCGGACGTTACTTTTGAATTAAATAAATAAATTCAGTTCATATTTTCGCCACAATGTGGCCCTCAATGCTATAAATTCTATAAAATAATTTATAAACAGTTACGTCAACAATCAGATTAAAATCAGATACAGGCAGATTAAATTAACAATTTTCATATTTGAGCACTTTTGTAAGTACTAAATGGTGTATTTGTATTCATTGTATATAGATCTGTTTGAGCACAAATTGGAATACTATGTATTATACACGAAGCACAAAATGGAGTGTCGAAATTCTGTATGCAAAAGTTTATGCATATGTTAAATAAACGAGAGCTTGATGCGAAGTTATAACTTCGGGAATATGACGTCACGAATCGAAATCTTCCGAAGTTAGATGTATCACGTGGCATACTCAAGTGTATATAAGACGGCCGCAGAGCAATCTAACTTAGATTATCTCGGTCTGCGGGCCGAACCACATCAAGCTCTCTTGTTTGGTGTACGCTTCTTGGACATTGTCCACCAATAAACCTCTATTACGTAAGCTTCTATTGTATTTTCAATTGCTTTGAATACCTTTATTGGTCATTCTCTTAAAGATTTGCTTTATCAGTTCTTTGCTTTGCATCTTATCCTATAAACCTAATACTATTCCTAAGCGTCGGCTCGTCTTCAGTAGGCAGATAGACACTATTCAAAACTAAAACTCGTCCCTCGCTCGTCTTCAGTAGGCAGGTAGGAGCCCTTTACCACTCCTTGACTCTGGCTCGTCTTCAGTAGGCATATAGGAGTCATTCAACCCTATCTTACTATCCCTATCTCTTCCATTTTCCACTAATAATCAATTGCCTTTCAGCTCCGCGTCGTCCATCCCACACCCAGAAGCCGTGGCAGATTGAAGGTGTATTGCAGTCGCAGTCGCGTATACTTGTCCTGGAGTTTCATCCTGTGTATCTTGTGGATAAAGTAGCATAGTGAGTAAGGTTGTCTCGGGACGTAACAGCTTAAATTCCTACTTTGACTTCTCAACAAATTTCTTATCGTCCAAGTTAGTGTGAATAACCTTCACAATTTCCTTGTTGGTGAGATCCGCCTCTACGTTGTATACAATCATCAATGGATTTTTCTTCTTTTTTCTTGGATAGTAAAACTACCCTTCATTACTTCATTGATGATTTTATTAATATCATCTTTCGTTTCCGCTTGTATAATCATTGTTGTTTTTCCTATAAATATTTTTGCCCGAACTTTGTCTTTTTTAGGATCAATTGCCTTCAACCAACTGCTACGTAACTGAGCCATTGTTTGCCCTGCCAACTTCTCTATTTATGTTCTCTTTCAGAAAATGGTTGCTTCTTTAATGCTTCCGCAAAATTCGGTTGAATATCAAAAGAAATGCTGAGTTAGTACCCAGATTGCGGATTGTTGGCAATTCTAGACTTGGGTTGGATAAGAAGGTGTTAAAATGATGTTCACGTCGTAACGAGCACCTTGCAAACAGTTGAACTCAATTGTCCACTTCGAACTGGTCCACCCACTGGTTGAATTCGGGTCAGACCGGGTCATTTGGTCACAAGCGTTGACTCGGTCAAAACCTTGACCCGATTGAACCTGTTACCGGTTTCAGTTCTGCACCAGAGCATACAGTTGGACTCAATCGTCCACTTCGAGTCTGGTTCACGTGGACCACATTTTCATTTCAAACTCACGTTTTCACGCTTATCATCCTGCGCAACCAATTTTCTATTTATGTAGAAAATCCTATTTATTCCATTTATCCTTGAGCTAATATTAGCGAGTTATTGCATTATTATTATCCCCGAGTTTATTATTATTATTATTATTATTATTATTATTATTATTATTATTA
>JAGDQP010016127.1:5194-25764 GCA_022664845.1 Lepisma saccharinum | reverse complement strand
ATTATTATTATTATTATTATTATTATTATTATTATTATTATTAGCATAATTGTTTTGTTGCTTGAACAAAACATTCCAGCTGCGAAACAAAGAACCTAGCCTAGAATAAACGTTTTAACGACCTCCTTACACACTGACGCCCAGTTTAAATATAGATGTGACTTTACATTTGATCCGATCAAAATGCGCAGATTGACTTGATTTGGCCACCTGATGATGTGATCTTGACCCAATTGACCAGGTCTTGCCGGAATTTTGTTCTTTTCGTGGATATAACACTATTTTCATATGTCATTACTAAGACTAGGACATGTTCAGCGTCATATGTTTGATGCTCTGAAGAGTAACACTCCCGGTTCCATCCACCCCTGAAAGAAACACTGTTCAAACGCACAAGTGTATAATAAGGAAAGATTTAAACTTCTGCTTTTCCATCGGGTCACATGGTTGAAATCGAGTTAGACCGGGTCATCTGGTCACAAGCGTTGACTCGGTCAAAAACTTGACCCGATTGACCCTGTTACCCCTTTCAGCTCTGCACCAAGCAAACAGTTAAACTCAATCGTCCACTTCGAGTCTGCTTCATGGTTACCCGTTGGCCTTATCTGCCCAATTCACTACCCTTATATTGCCTAAAGATGTCTTTTCCCGCCAATTTCTAAGCAAAAATTATTTTATGCCATATTATGCAGGTCTAAGCGAAGTCACGAAATTCTTGAATTGTATTTATGGCTTTTAGGCGCTTCAGGCTCAGACAGGAATAGGTTAGCCAGAGGATATCGGAAGGTAGTCGACCAGGGTCTATTTTGTACATACCATCCAGACATTAGACTGATGTGACTGAGGAAAAACCCTGGAATAACCTTTCAGGATAGGCGGCTGCTGGGATCGTTCTCAGGACCTTCCGAATCTTAAGCCAACGCTCGATCAACTGAAGTAAGGTAGCTGAGTGTGCGTTATGAACTTCGAGGCGTAAAATAGAAAGCCACAGAACAATATCAAAGTAAGAACAACAATCTAGCCTAACATTTTAATAGAAAACAGTTCAGGTGACAGTGGATGAAAGTTTTGTATATTTTGCTCACTGCAGGTCTACCAAAAACCAAAAGGTATAAAAAATATTTTAATATCTTTCTTATCGGTTTCTCAAAATTAAAATAAAAAGTAAGTACGACTTGTAGTATAGTAGTATAGTCTATACTAGTATAGTACTATAGTATAGTCTAGTATAGTAGTAGACATTTATTTCTGCATAAATGCGTAGTTACTTTGCTGGAGTGTATGCATTTGTGTGCATTTTAGTGTTATATTGATTTTCATTTTTAGAAGGGTAGTCGCCGTGGCTCAGACGGTAGCGCGTCTGACTACGAATCGGGCGACCCGGGTTCAAATCCCGGTCAGCACACTGGAGACTTTTCTCGCAGTGTTCCCATGCCTGGCGCTCTGAGGTGCTCTCAGCCTCCTATGAAATTGAGTACCGGAGTGTTCTTGGTAATTCTGTGCACCTTGGGAAGGTAAAGGCGGTCGAGCGTGGGACTGACCACCCCACCTCACCTAGTACCGTAGGTCAAGAAAATGTGGAGCGCTACTTCCATATCCCCCATGCGCCGTTCACGGCGCGTGCGTATCGCACAGGGGATAGTTTTGCCTTTTTTTGCCTTTGTTAAAAGATATAATTCTTATATTTTATTTTAAGAGCCCATTTTTCAAATTCAAATTCAAATTAAATTGTTTAATTGTCGGAACATTAATATAGTTATATACACTGTATGGCATCGTCATTTTATAGAGCATAGTTACATTCAATTTTGGAGCTATTTTCAAGAAATTCGTCTACACTACAAACAGCCATGGCAGTTAACTTGTGCTTCATAAATTTTTAAATTTTGTTGTTTCTAGGTCTTTGATTTTCTTAGGAAGATTATTTTATAGTTTCTACTCGACTCAACAAAACTATTTGTAGTTGTACATTACATTGATCAATTCTTACATCTGTTCTATGTCTTGTTAAGTAGCTGTGAATAGATTCATTACTTTCTAATTGACTGAGGTTATTTTTCACGTACGTTAAACATTCTAATACATATAGAGATGGCACTGTTACAAAAACAAGTTTTTGAAATAAAGGTTTACATGATGTTTTGTTATCCACGTTAGAAATTACTCTAATGGCCATTTTTTGAAGAATAATTCTTTTTTAACATTTGGATCATTTCCCCAGACTATTTTGCCATAAGCTAAGTGGCTGCATATATAGGCTAAATAAACAGTTTTAAGTGCCTGTTCAGTGACGCACAGTTTTGCGTAGTTTGAGAATTTAGTTACCAAAACTTTAGTTTACAGAAACTAAAATCAGCAGCCTACTCATTGCATATATTCCGTATATATTAATCTGAGAAATTACAAATTAGTTAATAGTTTGTCTTTGCTTCAATAAACATTTTCTGTCCGTTACTTTTATTAGCTACATTTATATTTATTGTGATTTCTGGATGTATGGTTTATATTATTTTATGATAAGAGAGACCGAACCGTCATAGCTCAGTGGTAGAGCGTTGGTGTAACATTCGGTAGGTCGTGAGTTCGATCCTCCTGATTGAGGTTTTTTCAGGGTGTTTCTCAGTCACACCAGGCAAATGCCGGGATGGAACCTTGAAGCCCTGACTGACACCTTCCTGAATCCTTTCCCCTTCCCTATCTCGGCCTGAGCCTAAGATGCATAAAGTCCATAAATGAAGTTCAAATTATGTTAAGATAACAGTGGGTGGATAGTGCTTTTAAAGAATATCTTCACAACAAAGTATAAAGAAATATGTACATACACAAAGGTGCTCATAAAGTATGGGGGTGGATAGAGCTCGCAACGCAGGGTTAAGAAGTATACACATACACAAAAGTGGTCATAAAGTGAGGGGTCGTACTGAGGGCGAAGAGTTTGTCAGGTACTCGAAAGTCACGTTTAGTGCGCGCTGTGAAATACGGTATACAAGATAGAGTGATAATTTTTTTCGCCGTTGTACTAAACCTGCTCACAGATTTTAGCTACGATGGTTATTTCTGGATGATCTTGCAACGTTGTGAAAAGTCTTAGGTGCTCGCTTGACGAACATGGGAAGACAGGACTGAATATTCTTTATTGTAATCATTTGTAACCGACTTCAAGATAAGACAGAGATTTTCAACTAGATCCCTGCGTACTTATTGATGTTTCTCGGGCCATAACTTTTGAATGAATTCACAAATTTGGATGCAACTTTATACATTTTGTTGAGAAATGTTTCGTCTTAATATACATACAGCAGAAACGATAAAAGCCCACTTTTTACATACAACTATTGACCACTAATCTCCGTCTTAGATATATGATCCAGTGACGCAAATTAAAGACAGCGTTGACGCCTTCAACGATGATTTCAGAAAAGAAAACAGCTGGTATCTTATCTAACTTAAAAATACATTAAAAAAAATAACTTTTACCAAAAAGTAACATTTTCTTCTAAATTTTCACTAATATGTAATATGTAATTACTATTTTATTTAAGTGTTCGAACATACGATAATTAGAAACTGTTCTTAATGTCGCCGAAATAATAAAACAAAACTAGCGGTTTTACTCTACATCAATGTTCAATAGTATCTTCATGAATAACGTTTTAGAATGTGCATCTCTTCGCACACCACGTAGAATGACTGATCACCATTTTTTCGTACTTCAGGGAGATTTGGAATTATTATTTACCTAGAATATTTTAATACAATAGTAATTATTTTTCTACACGTTAGTAAATTTTGTTACCGCCCACACAATTCATTAGTAAATTTTAAAAGACATTTTACCTTTTTGGAAAACGTTCCTTATTCGCTTTTAATTTCTAATTAACTCTTAGTATCATTCTATCAGTTCTTAATAAGAAAATTTGACGAACACGCTTAAGAACCCAACATTCTTTTGTGACATTTTTGAAATTCATGTATTAAAATGTTATAAAATGAGAATTATACGAGCGCATAGCCATTTCAGGTTTCTGTGTCGCTAGGGTTTGAAGTGACAGCCCAATAAACTTATTTTGATTTTATCTGTAACACAGCAGCTGCAAAAACTTCTTGTCGTAAAACCAATATTTATCAACTTAATCTCTCAAAATATTTGCCATGATGTAGAATTTCTCAGAAAAGTAAGTAAATGCGAAGTTTAAAGTTTCAGTTTCGTTAGAGATGAATCGAGAGACATCCCCCTTTGACAGTGAATCCCTATTCTTCTTTGTCCAGCCCCACTTCTTTCTCTCTCCCCCTCCATAAAGCAAGTAGAGCATTATAGAATCTCAGCCATTTCGGTAAGGAAGTCAACAAATTTTACTGCATATTAAAGCGCTTCGCAAACGTCAGGCGCCATTTCCTTTTTAGAGGTGACAGCAAGCAATCTGATATTTAAGCATGCGCAATACGTTCCATTAAATTTGTCACAGACTCATCAGCGTCTCTCTTCCGCAAGAATGCTCCAGTAATAGTTTCACAAAATGTTCTGCCGAAAATGGAATTCTTTCAAAGGATTATATTCCTTCATTCCGATAAAACGTTGCTCGACTCGTTTCCTGTTGAGATGACATTTATAGTTCCCTCTTCGTCCCATGCTTAATTACTTTATTAAAGAGATATTTCGAAAGTTTGTTTAACCATATTGATGACTGTTTTAGACTGAAAAGAGTGATATACTCATTGTAAGTGTATACGAGCAGCCCAATTGCAAAACGTAATATGTCCACCTACGGCGCTTTTCTAGAAAATGAGGAAAAATTAAAAATATTTTGCAGGCATTAACCGGACCGTGAAGCCCTGTAATCCAGGTATCATCGAAACACATTAAAGTACTGTAGAACAGTTGCTTCCGTTGCGAATGGCTTCACATTCTGGTGTGTGTACCCACAATTAGAGCGTCTTAACAGCATTGTAGATCTAGAACAAAGCTAGTTGGAACTAGAGTCCATTCCTGTCTAACTATGGGAATAAAATTTAAAATTGCCAATAAAATTTAATCAGCATTAAATCAGTATGTTTCAGTTCAGTATCTAGGCATGCACCCTTACACAGAAGGATCTTGTAAATAAAATATCCACGATCGACGTTAATGGCTTCAAAACAGTGTTGAAAATTTAAGTAAAACTTCGAAGGAAAAATTGGACCTAGAGTCGCAACTTTAACAGGGGCGCACTTTAAATGGAAAATTACAAATTGCTATTTAAAACGTGGGATGAAATATTTACCAAAACACATTAAGAGGGGAGCGCAAACGCCATTACCTTTTACCTTTGTGACCCCTGTTACATAACTGACTTCAAGTTAGGATAATTTACATTGGAAATAGTAAAACAAACATTATATTAGGAATATAACTTATTCCTGTTTTTTTCTTTGTACACACCAATAATATAATCATTTTAATCATGTTACACATATGCACTAATTTCAAAGAGCAGAGTTCCGTTCGATTTTAGTGTAATATTTCAAGGAGCAGAAAGAGGAAGATTTTCATCGGAAAAAAGTCGAAAAATTTCCGCTCGAAAAAATGGGGTAGTTTTTGTCGTTGGGAACGTAATCTTGTTTTGACGAATTTCCATCTATTCAAATAAAAATTTCATCTTTTGAATATTAAAAGGACGCAATAAAATGCTGAAAATGTAAAAAGAAGCAAAATGGATAATTTATTCATAAGTAGTAACAAAGAAAAGTAACCTTCTTATAAATGAAAAATAGTAAGAGAACAACCAGACTTCAGTGAAATTTGAACCTGCTACCTTCCGGCCAGCGAACAAACGCCTTAACTCCTAGGCTAGACAGCCAACTCAGAGAGTACGCTCTCGAAAAGGTCTCATTCGTCTTATCAGGTGTTTGAGATCAATGTTTAAAGATTTCTGTTATATTATTCCTAAAATATTTTGGTATCTTTTTGTCATTGAGAAAAGTTATCAGGTCTTCTCTTGATATTTTAAACTAAACGCGATTAACTTCACAGAAGGACTCTGTCTTTCGATAACCTTTGCGGTAACAAATGGCGGAAAACAAACTTGACTAGTGCCCATGATACATTTCGCAGTACTCTAAAAGATGAGAAATCGCTCTTTCAAGTATGAAGAATAAATTACATCCATGAAGCATCGGAAACCCACCTAGAAAGATCATATTTTGTATGCAAAGCAAGAGCGTCTCGCTGAAAACCACTCTTTTCGATTGAAAAATTTGCTCTAAAAGGTAGTTCTTCTTTCCGCTCTATTAAGATTAAATATTCGCTCATCCGAATTTAGTGTGTAGGCCGTGGCAGTCATCTATACGCCTGCCAATAGGAAAAAGGTACTTTGTGTTGAATCATTCTATATACATGAAGGCGTAATTTAGGCTTGGCTTTTTTGTATATGAGAAAAACTAAAGTGCCTTTTCCTACCTTGTCTTTTCGGGACTGCAATGTGTAGGTACCGTGCATTCGAATCTTGGTGGCGACCATCCTGACTTTGCTTTTCAAGAATTTCCTTCAGTTTCACCGCATGAACGTCAGGATGGTACCGTAAAACGGGCTGGTTTGTCACTAATGGTTTTGTTTGTTCGTTTGCTAATATACTTATGTATGTCATATATAAATGTGAAGCATTGTACTTCTTTTTTCAATCTCGTTACTATGTCTCGATTCTGTGTGTGGAATCTACGGGTTGAAATGGATCAGTTAGAGAGAACTGCTGACTGGATCGAATGTGTCCAATGTGAGAAATGGATCTGCGAAATATGTAATGCGGCAAGTGATGCGGCAGATGTATTTTACACTTGCCCAAATTGTGATGACGATTCCGACATTGGCAATTTGGAAGACTCGGATATGATCAGGACTTTCTATTATAGTTGCACATTTTTTTCCCAAGCAACGTAACCGGTAGCTATGGGTCCCTAGAAACCTTTTTTGTTTTTGTGAATCATAAACATATATTTACGGGTACCTACTTTCCTTTATAGTTTATCAAACTTATACCGGTATTGATTTGTCTTCACTTTGTTTAATGAAAATATAACCGGTAGCTTTGTCAAAATGTAACGTTTGTTTAGTATTATTCAATACAAATGGTAATATGTATATATATTTGCAAAGGTGAGTCCAACAAAAATGGGCCCTATATGTTTTCACATGTTTTAGAGGGGTGACTTTGACAGCGCGCCAGTGGAGATGAGAAATAGTATACACGAAAGTGCTACGATGTCAAAGTCCCCCCAAACACGTGTTTGGGGTGACTTTGACATACCCTAATATATCTTTCTCCGCACGTTTCGCTTATGAGACCGTTTTTATATTTAAGGGTTGGATGTATGGTTGTAAGCTTGGTACACACAAAATAATAGCAAAAAATATTAAAAACCAAACTAACAATTTAAATAAACATCCTGCAAACATGTCAAAATAACCGTGTTTTACGGCACCTTAACTAAATCACAGGCCGCTAGCCTCCCATACCCTATCACGGTCTGATTCAAGGATGGCTAAAAACTTTTAAAATTTAAAAATATCCTATTCTGTCTTTTATGACAGTAGAAACAAGTCTTATTTTTTTCTCCCTACCTTGAACTTATATCTTCAGGAGATAAAATACAATATTTCCGGAGACGATGAGAAGATTCAAAGAGCTGCCCACGTATTCGAACTAGAGAATGAACTTGTAGTGTCGCTTTTGTCCATTCCTAGAGATTTGTAATTTTACAAGTTGCTACATTTTAGGAGCGACGTATTGATGGGTGGAAGGGAATAATTTAAGATCCCCCAAGTGAACATGACAGAGTGACAGCACTGAAGCTGCTTAGCATTGAGGGAAAACTGACCCAAGACGTTGGGTACGATGACATAATAGACACCTTTTGCACGATGCAAACAAAGGAGAAAGACACTTTAAAATTATCTTTAAGATAAATAAAATTATTTTTATGGACAATAATTACTAATTGTATTTCTGTATCATTAATAATATTTTTGTTTAATTTGCCTTTAAGTTTTTTGTGTGAATAAAAATAGTTTGTATTACCTTCTTGTTCCGTGCACTTTGTACGTCTTCCACAGCTATCCTACAGTAATTTAATTAAAATTGTACATTGCAATAATGTATTTAATGCCATTATTTATTGTTATTAATATTGTTGAACCATATTTTGTAAATAACCATATTAGCAGAATTATAATTCTGCTAATGCCAATTAAACTCTGCTAATTTTGATAATTCTGCTAATTAAATCTTTATTATCATTATTAAATGGAAAGAAAACGCAGGAGAGTAAATTTGTCATAATTTGAAGGTGAGAAAGGGAAAAGTATGGGAGGGATAACAGGAAGGTGAAAAAGAGGGGCAGGAGCGCTAGAAGTCATGTGCCTAGGGCGCCTGGACACACAAATCCGACCCTGATGACCAATTTCTACGAAGAAAGAAACCCAGGCTTACTAAGAAAAAAAAGTAACTAAAACTTCTATTTTAAATCTCTCTAATGAATAGTTCTGACTAAACCGAAAGTCTGATGCGCCCAAAAGCTCTGGAGGAAGGTACGTACATTCATGTTCAAAATTTTTTTCGCATGTCTTTATTTGACAGTTTTTGACAAATAATATTTTTCTCCTTGAATTCTGCGTTCGCTTAATTGTTAAACAAGTGAAGTATGTAAAGAGGAATATTTCCTGAAATTTTGTCACAAAAATATTAATAAATAATGAAATTATAAAGAAAAAACGGAAACATGAAGAAACGATCGAAAAAAAATAAGTCCGAAAGTGAGAGATTTGGCAACATAGGGAAATTGACGGGGAAATTCAGAGGAAAGAAGGGATATTTCTCTTGGCTCTATGAAACAGTGTATATCTCTAGTATTACCAGCAACTCAGATTACAGACAATGTTCTTTCAAATAAAACATTCCAAAAACAAAAGTTACAGATACAACATATGCATTGCATAATCATGTAGCATAAGCTCTTATATCCACGAGAAGGAGAGAAGAAAGACACAAGATTGGTTTGAAATTTCGAAGTGAAGACTGTCATTCAATGCTATGCTAATAAACGCTGATGAAAGTACAATAGAGCAGCGCCCTCTGTGGCGTAGTGGTTAAGCTTGCCACAGTTCTTGCCGAGCGTTTATAGCGTGCGGTTGGGAAGTGAGGTGCTCCGTGTTCAGTGTTAGTGTGAGCACGTGGTGTGCTATAGCATAGTCGTTATAGTGAAATACGATTACTCATAGTATGGCTTATATGGAAGCTGTCCATATTTCTGGACAACATACATTACAAATTGATCTGTCTTCGTTAGCAGTTAAATTACGTTTAGAAAATTTACATGAAGCTATTCGTCATGACTTTGGTTTAGTGGAAGGAAAAATACAGTCTATTCAACCGGATCATTATTACAAAAAAGCATATGTACGAGTGACCACTTTGGATATCGCAAAACGTACATTAGCAAAGTGTGAAGGTCAATTAGTGTATGCATCGGAGTATGAACGATTTGTCTTACCAGTTTCTATTGACGAACAGGTAGTTACGATAGTGTCAGTGTGGGTTGCCCCACTAGAGGTTTCAGATCAGCAAATACAGACAACTTTTAGTGTCTATGGTACTGTAACTAAAGTCTTCGAGATCCGCTATCCCGGACATATCTACCCATATGCAGTCTACACTGGAAAAAGGCTAGTGCATTTCTCTAAAGTGGACCGGCACATTCCGTTATTTTTTACCATTAAAAACTTTAAATTACAAACCCGTATACAAGGGCAAAATCAGCCCAGTGCCACAGCGGTAATTGACACTTCTAATACGGTTTCGCTAACCGTGCCTCAACAAACAAAGCAGATCTCGTCTTTAAATCAAGAAAACTTTCCTACGGTGCAAGAGTCCCTTTCTCGGCCAGCGCTCGATAAAGATCTCGACAGTGGCAACCCTGTCACAGGCCTTGCCGCGACACTTGGCACCCGTGACCTACCAAGTAATCAGCTGTTAGTTGCCTCGCATACACCAGCAGTTACTTCAGTGCTCAAGGATGACTCATTACCTTCTCCTTATGAGAAACAACTAGTTTCCGTTCCAGTTTGTGAGTTGCATTCCTCTGTGCATATTGATTACAAGACGGATTACAGTATTACAGTCAGTGCTTCTTCCATTAATAGTAACGAACCTCTTGCTGGGGACGGGGAAAACAACCCTTTATCGTCGAGTATTTCTCGTGTGTCACAAGTGGTTAGTGATACCCCGCCTTCCAGTTCAGTTAGTTCTATTCTCCCTCCCCCCCTGTTTCTGTTAGTGGAATATCATCTGAGGACTCTTCGGTCGACGATCCAGCGTCGCTTAGTGGTAAACGAGTGAAAAGTGGTAAATTTAATTACAATGCAAGTGATAACCCAGTGTTAGTGGACACAACTCGTGTGTACAAAAAAGGTAAAATTAAGGTGAAGCATTCGTCCCGCCGTACTAGATCGTATAAAGAAAAAGCATTAACCTGGCGAGGCCTGTCTATCAGGTACCAGGTATAAACACATAAACAAACCACGCAGTCAGTGTCCCTCTCTATATGAAGGTAGGTGTTATTAGCTTTTTGATTGTTTGTTTCACGCATCCATCATGCGCCGTGTAACTTTGACTTTCATTTCCCTGTTCTTTGGATGGATCATGGCAGGACCTTTGAACAGCACGTCGTTGGGTCTGTGTTCTATGAACGTGGCCCATGCATTTAATGCCGATAAAGTTGATAGTTTTAGAGAATGTTTATTCTATCGAACGGTCCACGTTGCTGATATACAAGAGTGTGCTAGTGTCCAATGGAACTTTCCCTTTTACGAAACTATTTTCAATTATGATATTGAAACAAAAATTGGAACCGCTCTGTTTATTAGTCAGGATCTTGTTTATGACAATTGTTTTTTACACCCTAGTGGTCGTCTCACCTCCATTACCATACAAAATTTAGCCTTTATCTGTCTTTATGCCCCAAGCGGCACTCACATGTATCATACTAGGGAGTTATTTTTTAGCAATATGTTAGTACCTGAGATTAAAAAAATTCATAATTATCATGGGCGATATGAACGCAACAAGACACCTTAAAGACAGAACATCTGGTTCAAATATTAGTCCTGCGCTTCAACATATTGTACAAGAATTTCGTCTTATTGACGTCTGGGAATCTCCTCACCCGACCGATAACGCCGCCACATACTTTTACGCGAAAGGTTCCTCGCGTATTGATGTGATCTATGTTGATACCCGTTTACGGAACAATATACAAAGTATCCATCTCGAGTGGTTATCATTTTCAGATTACAAATGTTTAACGTTGAAACTAAAGAGTGCCGTTGAAACTCACTTTCATGTGTCGCCTGTGTGGCGTTGTAAGGAATCTCTTACAACATCCCCGGCGTATGAATATTTAATTGTTAATATGTGGAATTATTATGTAACACAAACCAGATATCAAAATAATTTGTTGATGTGGTGGATTGGTTTCAAAAAGAAATTTAAATATGAGTCGATTTCGTTTTGTAAACAAAGGGATGCTTAAATCAAAATACAACTTACGCATTACTATGGTCTTTTAGGTCAATATAGCCAGCTAGTCGATCATCACAGTCAGCACTTACCGCACATCAAACGAATTCAAAGTAATATTAGACGAATTCATAACCAATTAAATAGAGATCGCATTAGTAAATCCAAATTAAAACAAGTTCCTATATGAACCACCTATGTTCGTTCATGCGATTAATTAGCGTAAACAAGCCAACCGTCAATTCATTAATAGTTTTACCACTGATGAGGGAGTTCAAATCTCTGGTAATCAAATTTATCCGGCTATCAGGGATCACTATAAACGTTTTTATAACGCACAACCTCGTCATAATAATTTCCTTTATAATGATGACATAGAGTGGCCCATGTTAACAGATGCACATCGATCGAGTTTAGCGCAACCTTTTACTGTTAGTGAAATTGAGCAGGCTTTGGACCGTATGAATGTTAATGCTTCACAATGTATTGATGGATTGGGGGTGCGCTTTTATCAACGTTTCAAATAGTTGTTCCTTCCTATGTTAACCTCACTTTATAACCAGTTTTTACAGGGTTGTTTCTTTTGTATCCACTTTAATCAAGCAATAAGTCTGTTACTTTCAAAAAAGGAAATTCTAAAAAGACTCATAATTTAAGGCTGATTTCACTGTTAAATGTTGATTGTAAATTGCTCTCTAAGGTTCTCATGTTTCGTCTCAAACCATTTATGAATTTATTGTTAGATGAAAGTCAGGGTGCCTTAGCCCATACCAAACCCATCCATGTCTTATTAGCTAATTTGCGTGAATTAATTTCCACAACTCAACTTAAGATTGTGCCCCCCTTTCTGATATATTCTACGGATTTCTCTCAGGCTTTCCCGTCGTTAAACATTAATTATTTACTTGAGGTGTTGAAACGTCTTAATTTGCCTGATAATATCCTTATCTTATTGTCAAATGCCTTTCAGGTACGAACTATTAGACTTCAAGTTAATAAACGTTTATTAACAGAATTTAACATGGAACGTGGAGTCCACCAAGGTGACCCTCTATCCTCATATTTGTTTAATTTAGGCCTTATGCCATTAATCTAACTCGTAAAAAACGGCCTGGCGGGCATATCCTTGACTCGGGTGGTAATAAAGGCCCTGGCCTATGTAGATGATGTCATTTGGTTAGCACGAGGTGACAGAAATCCAACACATTTTAGAAGTGTTACAACTATTTGCTCAGATCTCGAACATTTCCATAAATCATACTAAAACAAAAATCTTGCACTTACCCCGCATGTCCGTTCCTTAGGCACTAATACTGACTCTCTTCATTTTTAGGAATCTGGTGGTCACACACAATCAAGAAAACCATTGCCTTAAATTCTCAGGCCCTCATACAAAACATTTCAACTAGTGTACACCAATACAAACTGTGTTTTGACACTTTATTAACCAGAGCAAGATTTATTAATGTGTTTATTATCAGTCAGGCCACATATCTTCTTCAACTGTTCCCATTAACTCACAAAACGTATGCCTCCATAGACACTCAAATTGGAATCCTTTTATGGTTCAATTACAAAATCCATATTCATAGAACCACTTGCCAACTACCGCTGCTTTATGACGGTCTCCACCTCAAAAATGTCCGACTACACGGAGAGTCGCTGTTACTTCACCGCACTATTCCATTAGTTTGCCAATACCGTAACGAATTTGCCTCACAAATTATGTTGGAAGCATGTCGTCGCACTGAACTGTTACTCCCTTTATATACGCTTCCATGGAAAAATCTGCTCCCTTATCTTCATCACTCTTTCGTTGAAATGGCATATGCTACGGTCGCCCAAATCCCCATAGATCAATGGTCTGTTCGACTTTTATATTGTCATCTTCAGAAAGCAAAGTCGGTACATATCCCTGCTATTCAACGTCATAACCCTAACAAAATATGGGCAGTGATATGGTCGAACCTGTCAGAGGTAATGGATGACCCCCTAGTACATAATACTGCATATCAGGTTCTTCATCGTACTTGGCCACACCAGGAAGTTTTGTATATTCGCGGTTCTGTTTGCGATAATAAATGTCTGGTATGTGGTAAAGTTGAAACTTTAATTCATGTCATCCTTGGTTGCCCAAATACTTCTTCCATTTGGCATCAATATTGTAAAATAGCTAATAGAATTTTAAGAGGCCATGTTTCGACATATTCGCTAGAAGATATTATTTATTATCCAGCGTTTCAAATGTTTCCCCGGGCGAGAAAGAGAATTCTTTTTTGGTTGACATGTCACACTATTCATATTATGCTTACAAAGCCCACTCTTACAGATGTGGCCCTCTATGTTGAATTGTTAAAAAGTTTGGTTAAACAACTACCAGCAGATAAGAAATACCGCAAATTTGCTAATTATGATAGAGCATTGTATGTTTAACTTGTGTTTCTTTTTTTGCTTCTTTAGTTTAAGTCTTTATATACTATAATTTGTTAATACATAATTGGTTTGTAATGATGGTTGTTTATTGATTAATAAAAAATAAAAATAAAAAAGCTTGCCGACCGCGAAGCAAAGTGTTGCCAGTTCAAGTCGCCTTTCCGCCCTGAATATTTTTTCTGGAATGCAAAACGGCGTAATTAATTTACTTAAATTATATTATGCTTAGTATTAACTAACTGTTGATAGGACGATTTTTATTACGTTACGAGTGAGGGAAAAATCGTCAGAAAAGCGAACTTGTTGTCTGCTAGTTTCAATGAAGCGAGAGAAATATGGGGTTAAATGTATTCCCTCCATGAATTTATTGAATTAATTTTTATACATGGCGCTTCGAGCCTTTATATTAGGATGACTGGACGTCCTGTTTTTAACAGGACTATCCTTTTTTGTCATGTGTCCCGTTGTCCCGGAAAACTGTTAGCAAGACAGCAGATGTCCCTTTATTGCTACAAAGAAGTTATCAGTCTGTTCACTTAACTTTTTTCTCAAATACATTTCTCCCAAAAATTTGCTTGGCAGGAGGCAGTACGACATTATGCTTTATGTTGTCTTAGTAGTTTCTGAGTTGGAAGTTGTCGAGAGACGGACAGAGTGGTTGAGTAAGGATTCAAAGCACTTAATGCTTAAGCCTGAAACGAATCGCCGCTATTACCACATTAATTCTCCTAAATTACTTTAAATAATCCTTTTATTTCACTGCAAATGTATTTTAAATGATGGACTTCTTTGTTTAGAAAAAAAGATAAAGAAAATTAAATTTTGAATGAAAACCCTTTAAATAAACTTGAACGTTTGATTTTCTTGAAATACTAATTAATATTTGGTTCAGTATCATACTCAGATCCCCGATAAAGGCGTCACACATTATATTTTTTCTTCATAACTGTGTAAAATACTTTTGTGTTGATGGATATTTAATATTATTTTGTTGGTTTTAAGCAAACCATTCACCAACGAACATCACAAAATTTTACAAATGACTTTCATTCGTAATTTCTCTTCATTTTCGGCAAATTATAGTGTCATTAGTAGCTTGTGGAGTAAATACTGTATTTAAATTTGGTAACATGAATCATACCGTCTTGAATCACAGAATAGTTCTCAAATGATAAGACTTGGCTAGACTTGTGCAAGAAAACATTTGCCACAGTTGATTGATTCGCTTCCTCGCTAACAACAGAGGCTGATAACACTGGTCAGCATTTTGAAAAAAGTTACGGTTGTTTACAAACTAATAGGTCATCCTAAATGATTTTTCGGTGCTGATTACAAAAATGAAATCCATTTATGCCTATCACGTCAAGATTTTTCACAATCCGCAATCTTTATTTCGAACACTACCACCATTGTAATATACGTATATTGTACGTATATAATTGCGAAACACACCAATATTTTTTTAACTGAATACACTTAACTGCGCTGCCCAAGTTCAATGAGAAGCCACTTATTCCTTTCTAAATGCACGCCTGCTGTTTTCCTACAACGTCTGTTGTAACTGGCACGATCCCTCTTTACCATCCAACAGTAATATCCCAACACTGTGATATTCCATCTGCTTTGGTATCTGTTCTCCATTTCAGAAATATCTTTGTAAAAATCTTTCCCCTTTCTCCTCGCTGACCTTACCAAGATTGTCGGGGGGAAAATTGAGATGAGTGAAGGAAATATATCTTTAGGTTCATATTACACCCAAGTGCATGAAAAGGGTCAGCAATATCTTTTACAATTGTTACATGTATTTCTTTTTTCCGAGAAAGTTACAACATTTTTAAAACTTACCCATGCGTTCTTTTCCAATCCAGTCTTTGAATTTTCAAATGTTTCATCTATTATAACTTCCTAATTTGTGACCCTGTAAAAATACCTTCCGAAACTCAGTGATGGGAAAGTTTTAGCTATGTACTGAAAACATTGTCCATTCTTGTCCACAGCCTTCACAAATTGCTTCATAAGTCCCAGTTTCAGATGGAGTGGTGGAAGTAACACTTTATTGCGATCAATAAGTGGAGTGTGCATTACACTTTTATTACCTGCAGACAAACCACAGCGCTGAGGCCACTCTCTCGCATTCCAGTGCTTGTTTCTGGCTCTACTATCCCATTCACATAAACTGCATGGGTATTTTGTATATCCTGGCTGCATTCCTATTAGAAGACCAATGACATTCAAGTCTCCGCAAACAGACCATCAGTGTTCTTCGTATTTTGAAAGTATTAATTTCAAGGTATTGTACGTTTCTTTCCATGTAACAGAGTATGCTACAGGAAGTGATCCAAGTTGGTTTCCATTATGTAGAAGAACTCCTTTTAGGCTGGATTTTGAAGCATCTATAAAGAGTCTCCAATTGGATGCGTTATAAGAAGCACCCAATGCATCCACAACAGCTGGAATGTTGTTGCAGAGCGCTAACCCGTCTTCTTCAGAGAAATACGGAAGAAATTCTCTCTCTCGGAATGTATACCATAAGTAATGTGTCCCACTGGCCGAAAGGTGTTTCAAACGAAGTCTAGAACCAAGAACTTGTGCACTCTTCTTTGGTAGATTTAAATCTCGAACAAGATCATTAAGTTCTGATTGTGTTAACGGCTTCGGAACAGTGCTAGGATAGTTGCTATCGTCCTTGCATGGAACATCTGCTTCACTACTACTAGATGATGAAAAATCATCCATAGAGACTGGTGGGTTGTGGATCGGTAGATTTTCACCATGAGGAACGGGGCGAATTGCTGAAGGTATGTTATCCGGATACAGTAAGTCCTTCTTGTTCTTTGCATTGGATCCTTTAACATTTATTGCACAGAAATAACAGTCATCATGATGGTTTCGAGGCTCCCTCCATACCATAGGTATTCCGAACTGCATTCCTTTCTTCTTACCGTTTGTCCAAGACCTCAGTGTCTCTACACATATTCTGCACACACTGTGAGGTGCCCACGATTTATCTTGATCGCCTAATTTGATACCAAAATAAGCCAAGTAACTTGTAATAGGGAGTCTCTGTTTGAGTACAGTGTAACTGCCACACACATAACAGAAAATATCAGGGTCATCCAAACATTTACCTGATGTCATTTTCTAACAACTGAGTCACTGCTCGTTAACCAGGCAGACACAACACTACCAAAATAAGTACATTAAAACTTTTTTAATAGCTAGCTTGAGTCATTTAACGTTAAACAGGAAGACGCAACACTCCCCAAATTATTACATGTACCGCGATAATTTAAATAAAATAACTTATTTAGAATATTATTATGGGAATTTATAAATAAATAGGCATATAAATAAATACCAAAGTCAATACATTTTAAGAACAGTATATCAGCACAATATAAAGTAAGTGTTTACATATTTTTATTCACGTACAGTTGCAAAATGGAAGATTTGTAATCAAAAAGTACATGTATTTTATACATATTTACACAGCGCCATCTGTTGACAACATCTGAAACAACACATTATTCTGTTAAATTAAGGAAAGTAATATATTGCAGTTTTGTGTAAAAACTATACGTGATGGAAACAAACAGTTTTCATTTTCGGAATGAACATGTCAAAATTATTAAGAAACAGCAATTACCTGCGAGACAACCGAACCCATGCTGACCAGTGTAATCTCTAACGTAATGTTTCGCGTTCACGCCTATTCGAAAGCCTCAAAGCTGTGAGAACCTTCAACAGTCAATTCCTGTATCTAGATTGATATTTCGATTAGGTACGAACGCCTGCAAACGCATTTAAACTTTTTATTTGTTAAATCGACTTTTATTTATTTATCTATTTTTCTTTCTCATGTTTTAGTTGTGAATGACCTTGTTTTATACTTTTACGTTTATTTTTCGTTTTATGTTTCCTTAATATAGTAAATTACAAGGCATAAATGAATCTTGTTCACATGAGATTTCATTAAAATACCAAATTATACTTTATCAGTTATTATGCCCGCCCGTTGGTTCGAGTTGAATAAAATATGTTCGCAACAGTCATTAGGACTGTCACAAATACTCACTTCCCCGTGGCGGACTACGCCCCTAACTTTGGGAGCTTTTGGGGGCTGCGCCTCCTTTATCGTAACCGGACTTTCCGGGAACTCCGCCCCCATGGTGAAGATCTGCTAGAGCTCTTACAACTACTGCTAGTAGTAGTAGTAGTATTGAAATGAATTGACTTTCATTTATAGCCTCTCGGCATCTAAGACTCAGGCAGACTACTACCACTATCACTATAGCTACTGCTACTACTACTACTAATAATAATAATATAAATACTACTACTAATACTACTGTCCAGTAATACTACAATGCTTTAAAACATTAAATATAATTTTTTTTATTTACAAGAATCCAAATTTCAATTTTAAAATTATAAACAGTTTACTTATTTGTTATTCCATTGTTGTTACCATAGCCATTGTAATTCAATGGAAAAATAGATGGTCGCTTATCTCTGAAGATAGTAATTTTAGAATAAAATATAACATCCTAGTTCGATCCATTGTCTAATCATTGTCGAAAAATCATTGAAATCGGTGAGCCTGTTTTGGCGTGTGGTCACGCACTCATGCGAGCATTCAATTATATATATAATTATGTATATAATTGTTCATCCTTCGTTTTTTCGATGAAAATCACGGACTAGTTTCACAATAAGTTGCCGTAATTTCATGTTAATGGGGTGGGACGTAGCACGTAGAAATGAATTTGTCATTAAATGGACTACAACTGAATAGCACTATTGGTACACATTAAAACACTTGGATTTACTTATTTTTCTTCACTGAAGAAACAACTCCTAAGAAATCCTAAATACTCACCTACTAAAGTGATTGGAAGGACATGCTGCTTTAAGACTTTAGAACGAGAATTGACATTTTCATAGCTTTATTATAAAAAAAACTTCATTCTTAACAATTAACCTATCCATCAGTCGACCAGAATTTAGAGTGTTTTGAGCAATACGTTATTATTTGACACTTTGTATTCACATACCTTATCATATTCACTTTAGAAGTCTATGTCTTCACGATTTCAAGTAGCTACGAAATGAACCTTAATACTGTCAATAAATCTCACATTTTCTTCTTCTTCTCTTGCGATTGTCCGTAAATATACTAAAGTTCTTAAAGATGGTATAGTTCATTGAGAACATAAGACTGTTCAGATTTTGGAGCTGTTATTCACACTAAGTAAAAATACTAAGTGTACTTGGCACAAACGACTTATAGATAAACTAACTATTCTTGTTGATGTAACCGGGTCGATGGTAAAACCAAGACTGGCCTCCCAAGACTCTGTTCTGTCTGGATTTATTGAATTGTGATTTGCGCGAAATTCTTATAAAAATTGGCTGTAGATTATGGTTCTTTCTGTGAGTTTGAAAATCCTTGAGTTCCCATAGATGACAGGAAGGTAATTTTAACGTCAAGGTAAAGGGGGACGGGAACCAGATTTGCTATTGGTCCTTGGATCAAAATAGGAGTAGGAAGGAATGTAAATTATTTGTTTTCTTCTCGTGGACAACTGCTCCGGATGTTATACATTTTTTTTATTACTTGTTTTGATCTGGAAGTGAGAAGGAATTTTATTTGTCCAATTTACGGTGGCATTTGTCCCTGTAAATGATCGTTTCATAAATAGTTCTTTACTATTTTTTTCTGTCGTTTTCTGTCTTAATACCTGTTTGGAATATGTACGTAACTAACCTTGTAGAAATTGCTCTGATTTAATTCTTATATGAGGACAATCATTTCACTTTTGGAAATGGTGTTACTTGTTTCTATGTTGAATGAAATGTTCGTTCTTTTAATAGTTCGATTACAGGGATGATTTCTTACCTTTTATTATATTTGAATTTTGTGAATTATTTTTATGATATACTATTTTCTCTCAACACTCCAAATTTCTTCGACGAAGCAAATTAGGTCATGAGCTGGATAGTTTAATTGCTAGAAAATATAAAACATGATTAAATATATAGAAGAAATAACTGGAGAACAAAATATTGTTGTTTGCATTATATGTGCAATGTAATTCACAAAATTTATTCAAGACTGGGGTGTGGGCTCCTGGCGTTCCATGGGAGCACGTATGCAGTTCAGAACGGTGAAGACGCACTTTTAGAATAGTGTCGTAAAATAGCATATAAAGGTAAACACTGGCACTGAATAAATGTAAATACTAAATCTTGGTTAATAATATTGAAAACAAAGGCACTATAATAGAGAATAAGAATATTGTATGGAGATATTTGCGATTATATTATATATATTATAGAAGGCGCTGGTGGGCGTCTGTCAAAATTAGTTCCAAGGGGGAAACTGGTGCACTGTGTCAAACACTGGGTTGTCTTCACTAGGGGGCACACTGGAAGAGGGGATCACTTCTGTGATAGACACTTGGTAGTGGAAAATTCCTTCTGTGATGTTGTTGCTAGTGGCATCCATGATGAAGTGCACTGAAGGGAAAACATTGGAAAAGTTGGCACTTTGGGTGGTGTCCTTGTAAGTTTGATCACTGGTTCGAGGGG
>JAGDQP010016126.1:0-24147 GCA_022664845.1 Lepisma saccharinum | reverse complement strand
AAGAAATTTTGAATTTTCAAAAATGCATGTAAAATTAAGGAAGCAAATATCAGCCTTTGTATTTCGTATGCGTTGAATATACTTTGATATGTAATAGTGTACAAAAAATCAGCTTTCGCATTCAATCCCTTCCGGGCGAAAAGGCACACTGAAAACTGGAATTGTTTCTATTTCGACAATCATATATGAATACCATTTTGACCAGTTCGAGTACGTTTTAGGCCTTTCATACACAGATCTAAAATTATCAAGCAAACTTCAAGGGAAAAAGTAGTTTTTGTTGTAATGTCCTATGATAAACGAGTCAGGAGATATTACGTTTTCCATAAACGTCTACTAGTACAAATAGTGGCATGCGCTGCAGTACGATATAGAAGTTGCCACTATTAATTAATTTGTTGGGATTAAAATAAAACAATACACGTTTTGAACTATTCTTATACAAGGGATATAAATATTTAAAAAATAAACTTCGTTGAAAGGGCTCAAGCAACCGAGCTGGACGATTTAAGATGGATTAACCCAAATTACAATTGCATTTTTGACAAGTGTTGACACACCTTAGAAGCAAATAAACAACACTTTTATTTTTTCTTATAGGCAACAACGTTATCAAGTAATACACCAAAGCTCATTTCGTCGACTACTACCACAAATTAGGATTTGGAGGTCAAAGTTATCAGAAAAAGCTTGCATACATTTTGCACAGTTTTGCATTTCTTGCACAATTCTGTGCGAATGAGAATAAAACAAATTACATATTTAGAAAGGCCATTACAAAAGCTTTAATGTGACACCTGGTTCAACCTCTTCATTCTTTCTTTCTCTTTTCGGGGCTAGTCCATTCATTTTTACGTTCACATTTTTCTTTTCTCCACCCCTGGCTTCCCTTCACATCCTCATTGTTTTCTTTTTTTGCTATGAGAGCGGAAGAGCAGATTACCAACTGGAAATCTCAAATAGGTTCGAAATCTTAACGGACTCCAGTAGTAATATAGATGACATCAATAATGAAATTAACGTAAGTCAGTCTTGGGAGGCAATTCGTGATACAGTGAAGAGTGCAGCGAAGAAAAGTTTAGATTAGAAGCAGCAGCAGAAAAACAAGCCTTGGTTTGATGAAGAATGCCTTAAACTTCATTAGGAATGGAAACAAGCAAGGCAGCGATTACTAAGTAATAAAAACCAAGCAAATGCCAACCACTACAGTAACGCGAGACGCAACACCACACACGTTTCCAGAAGCAAAAAACGAGAATATCTGACAGAAGATTCAGGATATAGAGAAAAACTAAGACAAATAACATACGAGATCTGTACAAAGGGGGTAAATTCGTTAAGGAAATGTTACCAGCTTAGATTAGGGATGATTAGAAATGAACGCGGGATTTTCAATCAGGTCCGACTAAATTATCGATGTGTGGAAAAATTATTTCGACAAACTGCTTATTGTACACAACGAAGAAGGAACAGAGGAATTTAAAATCTGTACAGCATAACAGTAGATATCCGAACTCGTCGAGGTCGAAATGTCTGTTAAGAAATTGAAAATTTTCAATTTACCGAGAATAGACAGTATTCCAGCCGAATTAATTAAAGTGAGAGGAACGGCACTAATCATAAACTTTATTTTTATATGGGCCAGTCTAGTAACTTTGTACTTCGGCCCGTCACGATTCGCCTTTAGCTGTTAAGTGTTAAAATCCACACCCATGCCCCTGCCGGGACCTTCGAGCCGATAGCCTACCGCCGCAGACCGCTCGGTCACCCGGCCGGCGGCACTAATCATGGAGCTGTATAAATTGATAAATGCTATATGTTTAAAAAAAAAAAAAGCTTTTAAAGAAATGCTAAACCTCAATAATAGTTCCGGATTATTAAAAAGGAGATAAATGGGACTGTAATAATTACCGCGGAATCTCATTGTTCCCAACATGTTACAAAGTACTGAGTATATCCTGCTAACTCGTCTAAGCGTATACGTAGATGAAATAACTGGAGATCACCAATGTGGATTTAGAAGAAATAGCTCCACGTTGGGCCAGATTTTTCCTTAAGACAAATCTTAAGAGAACACATGGGAATACGATGGGACTGTTCACAGGGTGTCTACCACCCTGGAGAACCTGGAATACTCAGTGAGTTCTATATATCTGAAAAACTCAGGGAATACTCAGAGAAATCTGTAATTTATGAGGGAAACTTACGAAAATTCATGAGGTGGACCTGTCCATAGTTGGTAAGAGCACTGTCCCGGCAAGGCGGAGGTCGTAGGTTTAATTCCCACTGCAGACCGGAGTCTTTCAATGTGTTAAAATCCTCTGCTTTAAAGAAATTATATTTATATATATTTCATTTGTGAAATACCAATAATGTACAAGATGCTTGGACTTGGTGGTGGTGGTATTAAAAAAAAATGTCATTCCGTATTATTTACATGTTCCACTATACTAAAAACTCAGGGAATTTTAAGTCCCAAAACTAGTAGACACCATGTATATGGTGATAATTGTAGACGGTGGGAAGTTCTAAAATTTTAATTTCAACTTAGCCGTTAACTATATATCTAATTAAAGCATTAGTGCAGTTAAGACACTTATCATAGCCTCATTTTGGCTTTTCAGTTATTATGGGTTTTTCTCGATTATTCAGCTTGTGTGTATAAAATGTGCGTAAGTTTTGCATTAGTAACTAGATTCTCATGAATCTTAAAAGTCTTTGAATTTTTTTAAGTTTTCAAAGTACCTAAAAGTACTGGAATATAAAGGATGGTTCTTTGAAGTTTCTGAGTTCCATTTTGGAAAGACGTTATGAATAAAAATCAGTGTAAAGAAACTCTCATTCTTGAAGAGAATTGAAATCATTATATGGCATCATTAACTACATACGTTGAAAAAGGCCCATATAATTTTGCTGGAAGCTAGAGAGTGCAAGTGTAGGAGGGAGGAAAAAGATATGGGCGTAGTTGTTAAAATTGGGAAATAACTCCCTGAAAATGTCCTTCAAAGTGTTTTGTTGTTATTATTTATTTATTGAAACTGTGTTACTTGACAGAAGTTTATTTTGGGGTGTCATAGGCTGTCTACAGCAAATTTTATTTTGCCTATTGTGTCTATTTCAATGTATAGTGCCTATCAATGCCTATTTTTATGAAATCTGAAATAATTTTCTACAAATATTTTATTTTACATATCTTTTTAACCGGTAGAGATAGAGATAAGTTGTGTATGATGTGCAGAAACTTGGGTGTGTTTAAGGTGTTAGTCTAATTTTTACCAAAATATTGTGTAAGTTTTAATGGTTCAGTTGCATTTTTGACCTTATTCGAAATGTTTAGTGCCTAGACATCCGGGCTCTAGCTATGAAATTCATTATAACCTATTTAGATAAACGTTTTTGCTTCCGAACGTCCTTGTGCCCAAACGTCTGCACCCATACGTAAACGTCATGGTCCAGTGTTCACGGTAGAGGACTTCGAAACGATATATGCAGGTTCTAGTCCTGTTTTCGGCCGTCGTGAGTGCGGTGTACCAGGGGTTTCCTTCACCAAGCGAATGCCGGTGTGGTAGCTAAATAAGACCGTGACGCCTTTCCCCTTGAAAAGTGCTCTTTCCTCCAACGTATAACGCAATTAGACCATAGCTGTTTAACGCTAACATAAAAAATACATTAATCAAAACGACATGCGTTGTGATGATTAGTTTACATTAACTTGTATTTATTTAGTATTAGAAGTAAACTAAAAAAAATACCTATTTACAGTATGTAAACATGTTAAAATTAAAACAAAAATAATAGATTAGTTTCATTAGTTCATGTTTCAGCTTCATAAGAATTGTTTCTTATTGCAGGACAAGTGTGGGATGCGACCTTTTGCTAGTCTAGTATTTGCAGTAATTACCTGTTACCAGTTTTTGGTTTTTAAGTAATGAGTGCTAAAGGTAAGTGACCCCGGATTCCTGGTGATTTAAGGGAAACATTAGCGTCAGTATTTAAGTGTCATAGCAGTCTCTGAGAGTAAATGTAGAGCCTTCTATTGGAGGGGTATTATTCTCTGTTTAGGCAAAGTTGACATAAACATGCAAACGAATAGGTTCGTTTAATGTACAAGCCTCTTCTGCACCTCAAAATTGGGTTTATCTGAAAAATCAGTTAATGCAGCAAAGTGATTACTTGCTTACAATAATATCTACCACATATGAATTTAGAGGGGTTGGTATGTTTCGATGTGGTGATGATTGAGATAGTTTGTTGTCCTAATGGACGCATTATTTATGACTTTATACAAGAGATTCTTACCCATAGTGGAACGCAGAATATTACTCAGCGCAATGAAGTGTTATTATTTGATTTAGCGCAACTTATTCAACGTTATTATACACCGCCCCCCCTACATAATTATCACAGGAGATCTCAATCTTTTCATAACAGGATACAACATCTAAACAAAAGTCTAGTGAAGTTTATTTGGCTTTTTTTTTTTTTAAAGAGTTATGCCCTAACGGACGTCTGGAGAACCTTGTACCCCACCGATCCAGGGCACACTTGTTATCATTATCTTGGGTCCAGTAGATTGGATGTTCAGTAATTCCCATTTTAGATAATCCTGAGTACCGTCTGGTGGGGTGACTTTGGGCAAAAAAAAAAAAAAAAAAATTCTCAAATATCGTTTGAACAAATTTGTATAGAAAAACAAAATCAAGTGTAAAATTGCAAGTTTTTGATGCTTTTTGAGATGTACTCAATAGCTAACGCTGAAACCTTACCATTTATGTGGAACAGTACCTCAGTATAGCATAAGCCCATTGTCACCCCTCTAATCGGGGTGATATTGGGCATTATGCTTTTTGCCTGTATATCTCTGAACTTGGGCTATACCATATGAAAAGCCCAAAGTCTCCTCAACATATGAATTTTGGAATGGTGATTTTATCATTATAAATGGCAAGGTTACGGCTAGTAATATCATTGATTTTGAGAGGGGAAAATTAAAGGTTCATACCCAACTTGAGAAAATAATACTTTAATGGCAATGAGTTTTCAATTTTTTTTTTTTTTTTTTTTTTTCTTCCCTAATTACTGAACACATTTTGACTATATTGCATTAAAAACACAACCATTTTCTTCATATTGGCATCTTCCATCATGCTGTAACTGTGATTAGATGCAAGTACTGAACATTTGAAAAACTTTCGTTGAAATTTGCCCAATGCCACTCCACACTCCACCTGACGGTATATATAATTAAGCACTGAATTTTTTCGTACTTCGTCGATTGGTACTGACAGTAAAACTAATCAAGGTATCTCAATTTGGAAGCAATGGCAGCGTTTAAAATAAAATCATCTATCAGTCAAAGCAAGTTGCCAATCATGAAGCTGAACTCCGGCGACAACAATTGAAATATTATCACAGTCTACTTAATTAAGAAATCAAGTTACAGTCTCTTACTACAGAACTCCCAAGTTAGTGGAAATCCATAAATTTCAGGCGATAATAAAAAAATATATATTTAAAACAGCATCATCTCTATGCGACTCCTTTTCAAAAACTGGGAATACGTGAATCCCTTAATTTAAATATTTACCTGATGGCGCGCACTAATAGGATAATCATTCATACATTTATGGATGCTCAAGACATCCTGTATAAGGGTGCTCAAGTTAAAACGGCGTTATATGAGTCAGTAAAAACAAAATTTCAGTCGCATTTTCAGAAATACCTGGTTCAGAACTTACTGATTTTAAAACCGTTCATTCCAATTCTTCCTTTACAAGACCAAGATGACCTTCAAGTTCCATTTTCTCGTCAAGAAATCAAAGTTGCACTTCATTCTTAATCCAAACGCCACCTCTGGAGCGGACGGTTTATCCATTAAATGGTTTCTAAAATTTCAGCAGTTTCTCATCCCAATATTACAAGAATTATAATTATTTAATTCTCTTTGGACCAATTCCAACATTCGTGTGAATTTCATGCAAGGCAAAGGCATTCTGCTTAATAAGCTAAAGAACTCCCCAGAAGCTAATCTTAAGCCTAAGCTAAATGGATTTCGTATGATCACGTTGGTGAATGTAGAACAAAAACTTCTTCTAAAGGTTCCTTCTAATCGGGTCACTCATCTTGCTCCGTTGATCTTAAATGAACACCAAAATGGCCTGAAATGTAGTATTCCAATTTTTTAACTTCTCTTAAATCTTAAAGCATTTATTAATACTCAGGCTATCGTAGAGGAATCTAATGTCAGTCTGTTAAGTCTTGATCGTGTGTCAGCTTTTGATTTGGTTAATCATGTTTATTTTCTACAGGTTTGAACTCTCCTGGGGGTTTCCTCCTCCTTTTATTTCATTGTATTCCACTATTTTAAATCATCGATCGATTAAGTTGTTGGTTAATAACTGGCTATTATCGTCTATTACTATTCATTTTTTTTTTTTATACAAGGTTGTCCTGAGTCCTCGTTATTCTTCTGTATCGCTTTAGCTCCTATTCTTAATTATTTACAAGCACATCTTCAAGGTTGGTATAGTCAACAGGCTTCTCTTCAATTTTATTCTTACTTGGATGATATTAGTGTTATTATACGATTCTTTTGTGAACTTCTATTTATTTTAACCTTCTTTCAAAAATTACAAGATACTGCGGGTTTTAAAACTAATGCCAACAAAACAGATCTTTTACTACTGTCCCCACCTCACCAAACAGCGATTCAATCAATGTTTCCTGTTGTTCCAAACTTAAAAATTCTTGAAATACTATGGATGGACAAAATTCACCGCGTTTCGTAATGCAAAAGTCTTAGTCAGTAAAGCAACAGGCATGATGCAAAAATATAAAAATGTGTTCACAACTTTACGAGCAAGAATTAAATTTATAAATATTTATGTCTAAAGCAAATTTTACTATTTTTTTTTACAGTTGTTTTCATTTCCTGCATCTCTATTGCGACAATAAACACAATACAGGATATTTCATTTGGCAACACATGACTTTTCGTATTAATCGTAATATTTTATATTTACCTTATATTATATCCATTTGTTCTGTCTTATATCAACTTATTATAAATTTTATGGTTGTTACGTCACCCATGAATTGTCGCCCGTTGTCGGCTCTAATTCCCGATCTTGTTCAACTAATGCGTACTGTAACCTATTCAATGCGTCACCGAGTCGAAATCGAGTCACCGGGTCCCAAGCACATATCCGGTAACCGAGGGACCCCGTCCAAACCTTGACCCAGTGACCCGTTTCAGCTCTGCTCTGTTCCCGGAATCTGAGAATGTCGATAATTCGGAATTCTGGAAAGTCGAGAGATCGGGATTCCGGAGTGACTTCCTCAGCCGTCAACATCAAATATGGAAGACCACGGTTCACGTGGACTAGAAACTATCGATTTATAAATTTCCCATCAGTCAGATGCTTTCGGAACAATTGAGGAAACGCTGCTGGATAAGGTATAAAACTCCCGACGTTTGAGAACTATGAGTTTAGGAGCGTTGAATTTCCGGAATCGGAGGAATTCTGAATTTCAGCATGTTGTGAAGATGTTGCAAATTGCTGACAGTGAGTTTACCAGCGTGCTCCTACGTACATATGGCTTAACCACAATAGTTTCTACATTTTCAGCCTATAAATAAGTAACTTCAACGCGTGTATCTCCGAAACTTTAATCAGCAAAGTGTCACTGGAAAAGAAACTATTTAGTGGTTAAGGCATATGTACGTAGGAACACGCTGGAAAACTCATTGTCAGCAGTTTGGAACCTCTTCACAACATTGGCAATTTACATTCATCAGCAAACCCTCATAAAGAAAATTAAAGAAAAAGAAAATGTTCCTAGCATTACAAAACTACGGGACTAACATAGCAGCTTACTTGTGAGTACGTTAGAACTTCGAAAAGAATCATGACAACAACAGATAGATACAGTAACTTCTAGACCTCTTGCTGTCTGAGTGAGAAATAGAAGTTTCGTTTTAGAACATTCATCTTACTGCCATTTGGAATATGGAACAATTTGAAATTTTAATGTTTCCCCAAATTATTTCTTGTGTCAAACCCGTTGACACTAGGTATCACTCGGCCACTTTTGTCATTTGACATTTTTTACACCCTGACGTCCGTTTACCCCCCCCCCTCCCTTTCCCTAAGGGGCATATAAGGGGCACGGAGCGAAACTTTTATAGCTAAAAATGCTAGCCCCTCAAAAATTAATGAAGGACGTGTTTTTGCGTTTTGTTATATTCCCGGTCGTTTTGAAGTTACACAGGGTGGCAACGGACGTTATGGACACGAAATGTGATCCCTGCCATTTTGGATGGGATCAACATAGCGACTTGAAACTTTTGCAAAATACTTCTTTTGTCGAGACCTTTGAAACGATTACTCGACCCCCTTTGCCATTTGAAATTTTCAAGTTGACCCCCCCTCCCCGTACCCCTATTTGGGGGGTGTCTGGGTTGGGACTTTGATAGCTCAAAATTCAAGCCCCTCAAAATAATAAAGGACGTGTTTTTGCGTTTGTTCATATTTGCAGTCGTTTCGAAGATACACGGGGTGGCAACGGACTTTGAGAAACCCTGGCTTAGAAGGAATTGTCTATTTAAACATCGTGAGGGTGATCAGTGGTAACTACCAATTATAATAAAAATATATTAGATCAGCTTTAACAAAGGAAATTAGCACAAAAAAATTAAAAAACAACACAAAATCTACTGATTTGAGTAAAATTAATTGAAAGTGTTCATACTTTTTTAAAGTTTAAAATTGTTTTACTAAAGATTTTATTTGTGTCAAATTACACACAAACGCCTAAATAACACTTGTGCAATTACACACACATTTTCAACAACACTAAATTCTTATTCTCTTACTTTACAGAATGAATCCACAGCATGTTACAATATGTGACACATACGAATGGAGTCAGGGACAGGTGGTATTTATTCGAAGCCAGTGGTACGATTCTGCGTACAATGAGCTTCCTACTCCTCCAACAACTTTCAGTGTCTCAGTTGTTCACCGTTTCCTCTTTGGCTCGGTCCGCAGAGACTCATATGAGTGCGAGATCTGCAGGAGAAGAGTTCGAGACAAAATCGAACCTTTGTTTGCCGTGTGTGTCCACAGTTGTTTGCATTGTATATGCAATAAGTGCAGAAAACTGTTTGAAAAGGACACCATCAGATGCAGACAAGCGAAGAAGAAAGTGTGTGCCATGTATTATGATGCCATCTTTCGAAACTAATGTAAGTATTATTAAAATGCTATAACACCATTAGGGTTACCAGACGTACCCTTTAAAGAGTACATGTACTCTTTTCAGGGGTCCTAATTTTGTGTTCTCTACTTTTTGCTTAATTTCTCTCTTGAAATGTACTCTTTCCTTATTATTTTTGAATTCACGTGAAGAATTTTCTGTGTTAAACATAATCGGTTGTCATTTTAAAACATTAAATTTAAGTACAGATGAAGTGGAAGTTACGATCAAATATTCTATACTTTCGTAGAGATGAGTTGGGAAAGAATTTATAGTGTATAAAAAGACTAAAGTAGAACATAGATGGAGTACTTTGTGATATATGCAATTCAATCTGCCTGAGGCAAAATGCCTTAAATAAATTCACATTCACGTACAATTCAACTGTATTTATCACCAAGAAAGAAAATCACAGCCATATTTAATCCACTAGTGGATGAGGTCTCTCCCCGAAGGAAGGAGTTGGTCTACCTACTTCACTCACGCTGACGATATGGCTACTTTTTAATACGTGCATGTAAGTATGCTGTGTTTACTAATACATGAAATCACGGTTCCACTAACATGTGCCCTGTATTGATTCAGTATTTTACAAAGGAGGAAGGTATATCTCATGAACTTCTCTTATCGAATTGTTGAGTCCGCTCGTTATTAAAAAACGCTTTTGGGAGATTCCTTTAAATAAATGTTATTTGTGGATCATGCGTTCTTTGATGTTCAGTTCCTTAATCACCGCAAAAACTGGGTAAAAACTGCAGTAGAGCGCATATGTAATTAACATTGACTGGGCAAAGAACTTAAATGTGGCAGGGGCAGACGACAAAAGCTATTAAGGAGACTTAATAAATGAGTTGATGTTTTTTTTTGTTTGTTTGTTTGTTTAATAGAAAGATTGGCAATTTATCTTTACCTTACTATTACATAATCAATAGTTCTTTTAAGTATTGGAAAGTTCTGTTCTATGCATGCCATTCATCTGAGTCTTACTTGAGTTGTTCACATTATTTTCTTTTTCACTCAGAAATGACTTCATATCGCTACAAAGACAGGGGTGGGACATGTTTGTTACTTTTTAATGTACGGATATATGCACACATTCTTATGAGAATTATCAAAGCCTAACTTCCCTTTAAAAGAAGCATTGTTGAACAAAAACTTATGGAAATAAGTTTTGCTGTTCAGTCGGTGAGTCACCAACACGTCATCATTGCATTCGGGAATTTTTAGTCTGGAGCTACGGTCCGACCTTGGATAACCCCTCTCCACGTACGCACAAATCTGCCAAAGGTTGTTCAAAAGGGACAGATGGACTTATTTACATTATGATGTGAGTGTGCACAAGATATTGTAACAGCGTTTTTTCTGGGACATTCAACAGCTGTAGATTTTCTGGACAGTTTTCAATACTGGGTTGGGTCCTCTTCCCAGGAAGAATATATTACAGGTTCCAATGGATGGTCCTAATGCTAATCTTAGTTTTAGACCTCGTAGAAAATGCAAAAAGAGAGTACATTCATAGAATTTATTCATATAAGTATGTTGTAGTTAGCATTTTCTTTGGCTTACCCTAACATAACATGTCTATAAAAAAGGTAAAGCTATCCCCTGTGCGATAAGCACGCGCCGTGAACGCCGCATGGGGGATGTGTAGGTAGCGCTCCACATTTTCTTGACACGGTACGAAGGTGGGGTGGGGTGGTCAGTCCCACGCTCGACCGCCTTTACCTTCCCTAGGTGCCCAGGAGTACCAAGGACAATCTGGTACTCAATTTTATAGGAGGCTGAGTGGACCTCAGAGCGCCAGGCATGAGAACACTGAGAAAAGTGTTCAGTGTCCTGTCCGGGATTTGAACCCGGGCCGCCCGATTCGTAGTCAGACACGCTACCGCCTGAGATACGGCGACTTCTACATAACATGTCTATGGTGGAAAAATTTAAATTTGGGTTATTTTAATCAGTGCCTTTGCAAAATCATTTAGTTAAAACTTTGTTCCTGTAATTTTATTGTATTTTGAATTATAAAGAAGTAATAAAATTTTCTATTCAGGGGAGAGAGTTTGGGCAGCTATGGGGCTGGTGGAGGCTGCATGTAAAAGAAAACAAAATATTTTGCTGAAGTATGAAATTGGATAGTTTGAGTGTCAGGATTTTTTAAAAATCTGGTCAGGAAATTTAAGCTCACAAATTTTGTGGGCACCCTGTACTGGTATGTGCAACATTTCTCACATGAGGCCAGTAGTAATTCTGGGAAATATATGGTGGGAAAGAGATCCGTGAAAAGTTCCAATAACAGTTTGTACTCGTGTTAATTCTTAAATTGGTCAGTTTAAAAAGGCAGTTTCTTTACTGTCTGAAAATATTCAGAAAGTGCTCGTTTCTCGTTAAGCTAAAAAATATAGAAGATACGAACAAATCTTAAAATGGTTCTAGAGATACCTGTTGTAGAGATAAATTTTATAAACTAATGTTATGGGTACATATTTTCTCTCTGACCATCAATAGGGTGACAGGATGAACTAGATGTAAGAGACTTGATATGAATTGTCCTGGATTCGATACCAGCGACTTGACAATCCTGACAGGGTTTTCTGTCACAAGATAAATACTGGGATGGTATGATCGTAGGCCCTGACCGACTCCTTCCCACATTCTTTCCCAGTCTATCCCGAACAGCCGTAGATGTCATCAGTGAATTCAATTGACATGGGGTATTGTTCTTGTGTACAGTACTTAATCATACATGTATTTGTCTCATGGGATTGTTCGACAGACATCCAAAATGTGGCACGGTGATCTTTACTACATATGCGGGGTAAAACTGCCCTAGATCTATTAAGTAATCTGGTTATAGGGGTCATGGCCATTGTATAACAGAAAAGAAAAAGCGTAGACGCACAGGCAGTGACGACGAGCCACAGGACTACTACTCTGCTCAGCCATTGATGGTGAAAAGATTGAAAAATGTGGCTTGGAGTTATCACGTGTGTACAAGATCAATCATTCTAGCTATTGGAAAGTGTATATTGGTCAGGTAGACACTTCCTGAAACACCCTGCATAAACTTACAGTAAAACCTCGATTAACCGTCACTCTGTTATCCGTCATCGTAAAAATGCGCATTTTTACCATGACGGATAACAGAGAGTGACGGTTAATCAAGGTTTTATTGTATATTATCTTTTTTCTAAAAAAAAAAAAAATCGTGTTAAATTCCGCCGGATGCCGTGCTTGCCGGACATTTGAAACTGTCATTAAGTGCGAAGTAAATGTTCAAACGTCTAAATAAAGAGTTTAAACTGTACTGAATAATAATAAACCTGTAGTGCTTTTTAAACATGACTTATTGTGTAATTTCCATTTTATTTACAGCCAAAGAAGCCTCGAGTGTTATCAGGAAAGCGCCCGACCCCACATCCTGTACCAACACGCAGATCACCTCGCACAAAACCTAAGCCTTCAAAGGACAGCTGGGATCATCAACTACCTCAAATCAACCAAACCAATTCCGTCGCACCTCCAAAACTGAAAAAAGAAAAAAGCTATCTGGAATCAAGTTCCCTCCTGCAATATCAACCGTCCCGAAGACCTGGAGTGGCTTCGACTAGCACAAGGCATACCCATTGTGACTTTGAATCCGGAGCACATTCCACCACAAAATCACAGGAAGTGAAAAAACCCAAAGAACAGAAGAGGAGTCCTCAGAAGATGCTTCGGAAAGGAACGGTTCAAACGCGTATTAGTGCAGATACGAGTGTGCTTTCGTCGCTTCCAAAGACTGCTGCTGAGAAACCCCCCAGTGCGTACAAACGAACTTTAGGGAAATTAGGAACACCTGCTCAATCTAGTAGAAATGAAGAGTTACTGTTCCAAGAGACTGCAGATCGGAAAGAAAAGTCCAAGGAGAAGACCTTGGATCCGGATGCTGCGCTACCATCCAGCGGAAAGAGTAAAATTGCTCTGGAGACTGAACGTAATGGAAAAACACCAAATTTTTTGTTATCCAACGAAGAGTCGTTGAATATAAGCGGTGATCCGTTAGCAAGTTCTTTGAATTCGGGACTGAAAAACCGTCGACAGAATCTTTTGTCCCATTTTATCTTCGACGATCGACCGAAAACATCTCTCGAAAAGCTTTGTTTGTTTGGAGACGGTGACGGTGTCCATTCTTGTCTCGATAAACAGTTACTAAAAACATTAGATCGACGAGCGCATGAGTTATGTCATATTTTGAGTGCTGCTCAACTTCGGAGACGAAGATCTCAAGTACACCTTAGTAGTTTCGATAGTAAACCGAACTCGATGGAATTTCTTAAAAAGTCTGAATCGTCCACTACTCTGAATGAAAGTGAAGCTCGTAACAACAATGGAGTTTTGAGCAGAAGAGTAAGTGTTGCTGTAACCCCACGGTTTGGTCGAAGAAGTATCCTCCCTCTTGGTGGTGGCAGTAGTAATAAGACGAACTTGGAAAATTACCGCGATGTTTTCCACGTACAAGATTTGAACATAGTGCCAACACCACCGCGAGAAACGAAGAAACTGGAAGCACGGTTACAACGACGACTATCAGCTAGTCGTCAAGGTCGCCTTCATTCAGCTCACAAAATAGGACTTACAGCGTCGAAAAAGAGCACAAGAAGTCGATGTTCGGAGTGTAATAAAAAGCTAAATATAACCAATATATATTCATGCAGGTGTGAAAAACTGTTTTGTGCAGCGCATCGCTACGCTGAAGCTCATAATTGCACATTTGATTATAAAACTGAAGGTAGGAAGCTCCTTGAGCAGGCAAATCCTCTGGTCACTGCACCGAAATTACCAAAGATATAAACCTTAAGTACCTGGCTATGTGCATTTTTTAGTACTAAGTTTTGTTAAGTACAGTATTATTATTATTTTTGACCACAAATTAGGTTTATCACGTAAGTACCTCATTCGTTAAAAATAGATATATATTTCAATTATTTATTTTTTCTGTAATTGTTTTAAATTTCTGTTTATGACGTATTTGTGTTCTTAAGTTTTCACTTCGAAAAGAATTAATTTCATTTATTCACATAACCAATTGTCCCTCCGACATATAATTATAATGATCGCTTAAGTCACATTGTGATATGTTTATTGATTTTATTTTGAATGAGAACAGGGATTACTAAAAAAAAAAGTTTTTTTTTATTAATCTGTATGTCAGTTTACTTGTTAAATTTGTTATTCTGTAGTGCAATTGCTATTTGATATTATTATTATTATTATATACTTGGCATTTCAGTAGAAACAATTCAATGAAATTCTGTATTACTATGATATTTATATGAAAATAAAATGCTTTGAACTTTATTCTTAACTTAGGTACTATAAGCATGAAATAACACTGCCCATTAATAGTGTTTGGTCAGACTATATAATCAAAGTGTCTAACAGATGAGAGAAAAAGGTAAAGAAATGTAAGAACTGTTCAAGAATTTAAGGTTAATGTAAAACCAAGATCTCCAACAAAAGATGGCAGCACTATCTCCGTATATGGCTAATGTATTTTTATCGTTGCACGCAATTCCAATGCTGCTTCTACAAATTCAAGCCTAGAGTGTTCAAACTTCCAAGTAAGAGAAGTTCATAACTAATTCAGGAGTTCTATCCGTGCAGATTTTTTTTTTTTCTTGTTCATTCTTGTAATGAAGCTTTTTCAACAATGAACAAGAAATTAAATAAAAAATCAGCACCGATAGAACTCCTAAATTAGTTATGAACTTTCTTCCCTGAAAATTTGAACTCTCTAGGGCTGAATTTGTAGGAGCAGCATTGAAATTTCGTGCAACGATAAAAATACATTAGCCATATACGGAGATAGTGCTGCCATCTTTTGTTGGAGATCTTTGCCTTACATTAACTTTAAGAGGCTTAATGTCAATTTCTCTTAAGTTGTTTCAAATGGGTCATGCATGTAGCTAAACATAGTTTAACAAGGCAAATGCTGGTACCTACACTAGTGTATTCATTTCTGCCCATGACCTGAGCAAAAACTTTATATAAAATGTCATTTCTCTAGGTCGAAGGGTGTGGAGAATAGGTTTTTGGGCGGTCATTTTGAATCCAAGATAGCGACTTTTTCAACATGTTGTATTCTCTTAGTGATCATGCACCTTGATACCAAATTTCGTGAATCTAGCTCAAACGGTGTAGAAAATGGATTTTTGGGACCTGCCATTGTGGATTCACGATGGCGTCTTTGGAGACATTGTTTCATATTTTCGAAACCTAGTGGCGATGATGTACCTCCATACCAAATTTCCCTTCAGTAGCCCCAGCGATTTAGGCTGTGCATTCGATACAATGGGTTTGGCGGCCATTTTGGATCCAAGATGGCGACTTTTTCAAAATGTTCGCTTTATCTACTCTTGATCATACCAAATTTGGTGTTTCTAGCTCCAGTATTTTGGCCTGGGAATATTGATGATCAGTGAGTGAGTCAGTGATCATGGGCTATAATGCCTTATTAGGATAAAACAAGTTGGAGTTGCGATTCTAGTAACAATCGGGAAGGCTCCTGTTTGTTGATAGCATTTTAGCCACGCAAGCATTACTTTTGAAAAAGTGACTGGCAACACTGACAACTGCAGTGCTTAAGTACGCAAAAACTCTCAGTACTTTTGTGTCGAATAATGTTTATGCCAAGTTTGGTGCAACTATGTCGAACTGAATGGAAACAATTTAAATAATTGATTTTTTTAAAAATCGGTTGGCAACACTGAATTACTGTGTCAATCAAGACCGTTCCGGTGGCTCTCAACTAGGCTAGCCAAGGCAAGAGTTTTATTTTTTTTCAGATCTGCAGAGCTGAGAAGAGCCCACTCCTATATACTTACTCATCATAAAAAGTTTACAACTGTTTACTGCTTAACTCAAGCTCATCGAATGGTTATGATATGAGGTTTGGGATTTGGGTCTCCGGTTAAGGAAGAATTCCATAGCTGCTAAGCCATAGGCATGAGGAAATCACCACCTGTAACCACTTCATCATCATCCATCTTAGAAATCCGTAAATTACCGCCTTTTCCTGATGACCTACTGCTTTGTGCCATACATGTTACTTCCTTATATGCCAACATTCCTCATGCCCATGACATAGCAGCTATGGAATTCTTCCTTAACTAGAGACCCCATAGCCCAACAACAACTTTCCTTCTTAACCTGGCCAACCTAGTTCTCACATGTAACAACTTCACCTTTGACGACAAACACTACCTTCAGATCCGAGGCACAGCCATGGGTACGAGAATGGCACCTTCTTATGCTAATCTATGGGCAAACTCGAACATGATTTGCTGCAAATTCAACCTTTGACTCCTCTACTCTGGGTAAGATTCTTGGACGATATAATGACGTTATGGACTCGTGGTGAAACCAGTCTCAAGACATTCCTAGAACAACTGAACCAATTCCGTGTTCTCCAGTTCACTTGGTCCATTTCTGACAAGAGATATTCCTTGACGTGGACATCACTTTAGAAAACAACACCCTCAACACTTCCATTCACATAAAATCTACCAACCATATGCGGTATTTACACTACTCAAGTTCCCATCTTATCACACCAAGAAAGCGATTCCTTTCTCCCTTGCCCTCCGAGGATAACGCCTGAATTCCACCACCTCTGCTGCTGAAACTTACAACCAACCGAGGCTTCCATCTAACCTTGTAACCAAACAGATTCACCGTGCATCCAAAACTAACCAAGGTCAAACAAATCCTACACTCTAATTTCCACATTCTCTGATCTGACCCAGACACAAGATCAGTATTCCCCACCAAACCTAGATTAGTTTTCAACATCCACCTAATCTTAGAAACATCTTGGTCCGTACGAATCCTTCCTCGCCACCACTCCAAACCGGCGCCCATACATGCAAGAAACCCAGATGTAGGACCTGCTCCATTTTCATCACTTCTCCCACAATCACTATCAATACAGCTAATGGCCGGTACACCCTAAATCACAAGGGTACATGCCACACCTCTAATGTTATATACATCCTAACCTTCGTATTAACAACCATCGACACTTCTGCACTATCAACAACTGTTCCAGTCTCCTTTCACAGCGAGTCCCACAACACCAATTTTGATCTATCTTTCCTGGTTGCCATAACCCACATTTTACCCCTACGACCAGCACCCCGTCTGTGGGAGGGTGCCTTTATTCGTGGTTTTAGCGCGAAAATAAAACCTGGCCTTAACCTTCAATAACTCTAAACCTCCCGTTTCCTGCACTTTCAACACATTTCCTTCCACGAGCCCACTCTGAACTTACATGGTATACAATTGTAAATTGCTCCAATCGCGCTATACAGCAGTCAGTTCTCCAGACTTCATGCGTCGTCCGCTACGTGTCGCCACTGCCTCCTGTACACATGATTAACTGCCGCTGTTGGCACGAAATATTGTAGTGACCTGTATATATTTGTTTATGTGCGTGCTCTAATACGGAACATACAGATGCTTATCAGAGTAATGGAAACACCTGTAGTTGGCAACATGTCAGATGTATGGGTTGGCAGTGGTGTCGTGGCGACCGCAGCGCCGGACTGCTGGTGGTGGTGTGTTAGGTCGGTCTCCATACGTCAGGCGTCGTGGAACAGGACTGTGCAGTGGCTGCAGCAGACGGAGGTAGTGTAAAATGGGAGACCTCTCAGAGTTTCAAAGAGGGCAAATTGTTGGTGCGCGGTTATGTGGAGTGAGTGTGACGGCAGTGGCTAGTGTGTTAGGTGTGTCGCCAGGTACAGTGTCGAAGGTGATGACGGCCTACACAACACACGGGAAAACCACATCGGGGAAGCGGAACAGTGGGCGGAAGAAAAGCATCAGTGACAGGGCACGCCGGGTATTAAAGCGCATTGTCCCGCGGAACCGTCGTGCCACTGCGGCGCAAGTGACGGAGGAACTCAATCAGCACCTCCCCCAACCTGTTTCGACAATCACAGTCCGCCGCGAATTACATGACATGAACTTACGGGGTCGTGTTGCACGGGCCAAACCTCTCATCAGGGACCAGAACGCTTTAGCACGCCGCAAATGGTGCCGCGACCATGCAACTTGGACCGTTGACGACTGGAAACGTGTGGTATGGTCGGATGAGTCACCATTCACCCTATTCCAAACCACGGGCCGTGTTTATGTGTGGAGAACGCCCAAAGAAGCGTATGATCTGCAGTGTCTCCGCCCAACTGTGAAACATGGCGGCGGCACGGTGATGCTGTGGGCCGCAATATCATGGTTTTCATTGGGTCCTGTGGTCACACTTCGCGGACGCATCACTGCCAACGATTATGTCGCAATTTTAGGAGACCACTTGCATCCTATGGTCCGGATGTTGTTCCCGGACAATGACGCCATATTCCAGGATGATAATGCACCCATTCACACAGCTGGAGTTGTTGCAGCGTGGTTTGAGGAACATCGGGATGAAGTTCAACACCTCCCCTGGCCCGCCCAATCCCCAGATCTCAACATAATTGAACATCTGTGGTCCATCTTGGAAACACGACTCCGGCGACGATTTCCACCTCCATCCTCTCTCACAGAACTGGCCGATGCCCTGCATGAGGAATGGTGTAATATTCCACTTGCTACCATTCACGACCTCTATGCCTCCATCCCACGTCGCATCAAGGCTGTTCTGAAGGTGAAAGGTGGCCCGACACCATATTAATCTGGTAAGTTGCACTTTCGTTCAGGTGTTTCCATTATTCTGATAAGCATGTGTATATTCCTTCATTTTTCTCATAAATTTGCCTTAAATTGCCCTTCCAGCTTTCCTTTGTGCTGGTGATATATATATATATATATATACAAAGGAAAGCCGGAAGGGCAATTTAAGGTAAAATTATGGTAAGAAAAAAGGGATTACTTACAGCTTGTTGTGTACATACGCACACTTTCACATATATAAGTACAGGAATCCGGAATATTTCGGTGAATTCACCTTCTTGCTCGTAGAGTAACAGGCACACACGTGAGTAGAACAAAGACTAAGACGACAGTGGCACCACGTAGCGGGCAACGCATCGGGAACAGTTGACTGTTATATAGCGCATGCATTTGCGGAGCGTGGAAAAATTGGCAACTGTACAGCGAATAAGTTAGGAAGAGAGTTGTGGAAGGAAAAGTGTTGAAAATGCAGAGCAGGCGGGCGTTTTAGAGTTATTGAAGCTTAAGGCCAGATAGCATATTTCTTACTATATGTAAGATGGTAAAATAAGGTACTTGCATATTAGAATACCAATATAGGCGTACACAAATTTCACAAATACAATAGAAAAGCGGCAACGTTTCGCAAATGCGTTTTCACATAGTAGGAAGAAAAAAAAATCCAATGCGGACAGGTGCGGGACTTGTGCTAGGGAGAAGTCATTTTGCCAACTCATATATAATGGTAAAACACGTAGAACAAAAGATACATGGTTGATTCTTGAGTCAGATGTACAATGACAACACAAACACAACAGAAAAGCAGTACGTTTCGCAAAAGCGTTTTCAACTGGTAGGAAAGAAAATGGACTAGTGTTAAGGAAACGTCATATTGTACACAGATGCAGGGTGACAGTGTGGCCTGGTTAACGGAGGCGGGAAAATGATTAGATGGGACAGAGAAAACATTGCATGGAGAGGAAAGTGCAAAGATTACTAGAATCAGGTAAAGGGTCTCCTGAAGGAATAAGAGGGGGAAACAGTAATAATAAAGATGAAGGGGAGAACAAAGAAACAATAGAGAAAAGTGCAACTCGAGACGAAAGGAAGAAGAATAAACTGCGCTGCAGGAAGTTACAGGCAGTTGAGGCCGGGTTTATGGTTGGCGGAAAGGATAGAGATGTACGTCTGCTCCCATCTCTTTCTAACTGTGGCAGGTGGGTTATGGTTCAGGTAGGGATGTACCGATACCACTTTTGGACACATTTCCTATATATTATAAGACTTCGAAAATAATGAATTTATCAACACTAATAATATATATTAGATATAAGGCCAAAATTTCACATACAAAAATATAGGGGAAGGGAGCCTTATTTGGGGAGGTGGCGTATCCCAGCCGAGGAGATCCTGCCACCTACTGTGGCGCGCTGAAAGTACTGTACAAAGGCTGTGTGGAAGTTTCCAGAGCTCAGTAGCCGCATGGCTGTTGTAGTGGAAGCAGTACTGCGAAGTGTGTGTTTTTGAACGGTGTGAAAGTTTTGGACTCTCGTCAGTGCTTTGAATTTACAGAGCAGTGATACTTGCTGCGAAGGCGTGGAGGACCCTGAGAGGTAAGTACAGTCTGTAGAATTGTTACATATCGCTCTATTGTAAAGAATTGTGGTTTGAAGGACTACAAATATATGACGAAAGTGAAAATAGGGGGGGAACCTTATTTCGGGAGGTCGTGCGGTGCCTAATTTGGGGAGCCCCAATTTTGGAAACCATTCCCAACAGAGAGTATTACATGACATTTTCCAGATAACGTGTTTGGGGTGCCATAGTCCACGTTAGAGCGCTAGGTAGCTATGAAGAAAATACCTAAGGAAACGCTTACAACGCCAATAGCAAGAAGACCGGTATTCCCTATAGAATTGGAAAAGGACTTGGTAAGTTATTGCAAGATAATGGAAGAGCGTCTCACCAGACGGGATGTCAGACGTCTGGCATATCAACTAGCGAAGAGTAACGACATTCCCTAATTCGTTTTCACAGAAAGAGGGAGCTTCGGGGAAAAAATGGCTGAAAAAGTTCATCGCGCGAAATCCAAGTTCGTTTCGAAGCCGGAAGCTGTGTCAAGCTTTTTTGATATGTATGAGCCTGCATTACAAACAATTAGGCACAATCCTGCACGTTTGTTCAACTGTTAGTCCAGTCAATGAACGCTCAAAAGGGGGGTGTAGAGGACATGTTCGGGAACAGAATTTTTGACTTCAGGGTTGTGTTTGGAGTAGTTAGGAGGTCAACATACTAAAAGTCCCCGGACCTACGAGGTGAGCGGGGGGCAGGAGGGGCGGGGGAAGGTCACTTTTTTCGGTATTTCGCTTATATCTCGAGAACGGTGCGTCGTAGCGAAAAAGTATTTATGTTCAAAAAGAAAGCTCAGAAAATTTCCTACAAGATTGGTTCTATTCGTTTTTTCCCTATTCCTAATAGTTTTCGAGATATTCGCTTGCGAAAATTGCATTAAAAAAAAGCATTTTTTGCGTCACCTTTATACTAGATAACCTTTGCCTTTTAGCACCTCATCCCTTAACTTCAGTCAAGTCCTCAGGGGAAAAAGTAGTAGAACACTAATTTTTTTTTAAAATGAGTTATTATCTAATATATTAGCTTCAACTTGTCCAAAGTTAAAGCAATTTTAAATTGCCTTTATTAAATATCTAATCACATTAAGGCACATAGAAGACATGTAATGGCAAACATTACTCGACTACAGTACTGTTAATTTTGAGTATGGTAATAGAAAAGTTAAAAACAACGACAAACAAAATGGAAAACTAGCTATATTCAAAATTAAAGCTGACGAAATTTCTTGCAAGATTGGTTATATTTTCTTTATTTTTTTTCTGTTTACAAGATTTTGGTCCTTTTCTGTTTGAGATGGGAAAAAGAATCACTTTCTTTGTAGAGAGAAAATTGAATGAAAAGGGCATTTTTTATTTAGCCTTATTAACCGAGTACAAAGAACAGCCGCTTTCATTGTTGGTAGCAAGAAATTGCCCGAAAAGAAAAACAAGGTATTTTTGGAAGGGTGGACAATGGGGGAGAGGGAGTTTCCTTTACAGACCCGTTCTATTTATGCATTACTCGAGTCCAGTTTGTTGTTTACGCGTGTCGTGTGACGTTGTGTAAAGAATCTTTTTGACTATAATAGTGTTTTTATATTTCCTGAGAGTGATTCACTTTCGCAATGACTAATAAGTGTTTTGTGTGTGATGTAGACATCGATGAATCAGCTGATGACGTTTCAAGAATGTCAGAAAAGGGAATTATTTTGCTTATAAGAGCAAGTAAGGAAAGGAGGGACAACAAGAGCTCCAAGATAGAAGGCTTGAAATCCCTCCTAGTTCACACTTCATGTCGTAAAAATTACACAAGGACCCAAAGTATTATGGCTGATTTGAAGAGACATGGTGCATCAACATGAACACAACCAACTGAAACGGTGAGTTTGAAGATCTTCAGTACCAGATTTCGATTTCAAAAATAATTGTTTTCTCTATGCTGACCCTGTTGAGAATGAGGTAAAGAAACTCTGTGAAAAAAGGAGATTGGTATATCAGGTTCGAACATTTGCTGTACAAAAATCATGTAAGGAGGCTGGTCTAGCGAGGAAAGATAAGTGGGGATAAGAAGTAGTTGGTCGCCTATCCTCAATGAATGATTTAATCGCTGAAGAAGCTGTATACCACAATGAATGGAAGAAATTTATGCGCACATAGAAGGGAACAGTGACTGCCAGTTTTCAATGGGCGAATTGATGGCAGCAGTAACAGGGGAAAAACTCGACGCGAGAACCGTAAAAGCAAAACTTGAAAAAAAAATATGTAGATCGCTTAACAGTGAAACCAGGATGCAACCGATTCAACGTTCAGTCATGTGTTTTAGAGACTGTGGGTACAAGCTTTTGAATGATGCTTGGTACGAGAACAAGGAAACAAATTCAATCGACGAGCGACTTAGGATCTTTAGAAAAGTAGCAGAAATAATAAGGCGAGATATCCAAAGTCAAATGTACGATACTCACGTCTACCCACCTGGTGATAACTTCCTTAAGGACGCGAATTCTGTAACTCCATCGCTTCTAACGTTCCTAGAGGAGGTGATGTTGAAGAAAACTAAAAAAGTTGAGGAAACGAAGAGGAAATGCGTTCTATTGCACACGCCATCACCTCTGTAGTTCGACCACGAACCTTCTTGTCCTCAATATTGAATAGCCTCTCACTCCTACTTTACAGAAGATATGCCTCTAAAAACTTAGTTAACCTTCTTTCAAGTTTAGGGTTCTGTTCATCTTACTACGAAGCCCAAACTTTAGAAATGTCAGCTGTGGTTCATGCTGAACCAGCATTCCAAACAGGATCATTCAATCAATTTGTCTTCGACAACGCTGACTTCAATGTATGCACCATTGATGGACTGAACACTTTCCACGACATGGGTGGAATCAGGTGCATTACCCCTTCCAGTTCAGTAGAAAGAGGTTCAGATATACCAAGATGCCCACGTCAATTGAGATCGGAAAACTTGGAATTGTTCCACTAGAAGCATTCCAAGGTAAGGAAGGTGGTCTACAAAACGTCACTGTGGAAACGTAGAAGTACCACAGGAATCGGCACATCCTCCCTCATGTCGTTTTTGAGATGTATTGGCTACCAAATGTCCGGAAGTGGTATAAAAGAACTTTTGAGCACTGTCTACGCTCCAGCATCAGTTCAGAAGATGCTTCAAGGCCATGCTTTTGCCAGGGCAGTCAGAGGTCATTTGATCACACAAATTACCTTGTCCAAAATCATATTTGACCATATCCAAATCACAGAGGAAGAGCAGACATGTGTCAAAGAATTGATGCCCAATTTCCTAAATGAGACTCCCTCATTGAGCTCATTGAACGAAAACCCACACCTGAAATCACTGGTAAACAAATTTGGAGAAGCACTAGAACAGCTCTGGGAATGGACGAACTGCAAATCTATGGATCCAATACTTCAAAATGGTAAATTTGATGAAAGAGTACATTCATGCTGAGAGGTCAGGTGATTGGGATGCCCACCTAACTTGTGTACACAGAATGATACCTTACTTTCACGCATCTGGCCACTTTCTCTACGCGAAATCCTGCCACTTGTATGTGCAGGATATGATGAATCTTCCATCAAAAAT
>JAGDQP010016125.1:0-41198 GCA_022664845.1 Lepisma saccharinum | reverse complement strand
TAGTCGGTCGGTAGCGCGCTCGACTTCAGTGCGAGCGGTCCCGGGTTCGATTCCCGGTGGGGGCTCAAAAATTTCGGTGTTGACCCAGCAAGCATCGTGAGGACAATTGGGGAGCTGCTGTGAATAAAATACAGTGGCGATCACAGTGAGAGCTTCGGCTCTCCTCTCGCAACCCGTCTGGTCAGCGTGGGAGCAGTAGACCAACTCCTCCCTTCGGGGAGAGGCCTCATCCACTAGTGGATTGAATAGCTGTGATTTATTATTATTATTATTATTATATGGACTCATATATTGATATTAACGAAATTTGTGTATACAATTTCATTAAATACATCCATTCAACCGTGAAAGTTTCGTACTACAAGCACAGAAAAACTGACCGCAGCAATTGCAGTCAGTGCGCAATCCTGCCTCAACCCCAGCTAAAGTGTTAATTACATGGTTTCCTCACGAAGAGACAGATCTTGGTGCAGGCACCATCACACCGCTTGCGTCCGCTAAAACTCAAGCAGCTTTTAACCTTAAGTTCAAGACTCGCTTGTTAACTGAACAATTCCTAATTTTCTTATTATTCCGTCATTAAATTTATATGACAGTATAAGCATGTGCTTATCTTGCTGCGAACAAAGCACAATAGTAAGAAAATGTCAATTTGGAAATTTTATATTTTGTTTTATTGTTAGTTTACATACGAACTCCACACCGTGCCATGAAATACGCGTATATAATCTTCAGAAGAATTAACTGTAGAGTACATGTTGACGTCTCTAGCTTTCCATCCATCGCTGACCTAAGCCACTGATGATACGGTATTCATACATATGTTAAAATAAAACGAAGAGTATACTGTCTAAAACTTCAAATTTTGTATGGACTGTAGCTATCATTAATTAAATATATATCTCCCAGTTTCTACGATTTGATAACGTTCAATATATCTAAATACTACCCAGGTGTTGTTCTTAAATTTTGCGTGACAGATCCTTTTTTCATCTTGCAATCCAGAAAACCTTTCCTTATATTTGAACCTCATATAGCTATTGTCCTTTTGTGACTCGTAAGGTTAATATAACCATTTTTATTCATGTTACCCACATTCTAAATCGCAACATCGAGTCATAGAGATCGATGGTTGGTTGAGCATATAATACGTAGGAGCTAGATAAATAATGTTTGGAAACATCATTAATGTACATCCATTTTTGGTAAAGTTGTTAATATTATTCCTAGAACTTCAACATGGTATCGTTTATAAGTGTGCGCCTCGGGTTCTACTTCCCAGTTAGGTACACATTAAACAGTATGGCCTGTACTTAGAAACAATGTATTTTGTCAAAACACTAAAGCGCTCAAACGGAAGGAAGTTCTGGAATAGTTAATTATCCTCTTGACATAACATAATTAATCAGTACTGTAAGCTATTCATGACATAATGTAAATTGTTTCTTCAGTATAACGAATGCTGGTTAGCAATCATAACACATTCATATTCCCAGATATTGAACGTTTGATAACATTTGCAACACATGAATAAATATATTTTTCTTCGCGAGATGTGACTTCGACCTTTGATATATTGCTTACTACTATATGCACACTCCCCTAGTCCACACCAGGTAAAAAGTGTCTTATCACACACACATACATGAAAGGTGTGGGAGAAGCAACAAATTATATGTCTGTGGTGAATTATGCTTCATGGGTGTTGGAATAACTAGACCTATTAAATTAATCAGGTCGCTCGAAACTCCATACATGACAGGTGATGGAGACGCATAGGAAATGTGGGAAGGTCATACATAACCTACGTAGCTATCGATAGGTTAATTACAAGTCAAATACAGAAATTCTTTTACCTCGATGTTAATTATTCTCTTTATCCCTGTGTTGAACATGGTACTATGTTGAGAAGTGAAATAGTGCCATACACAGTGTTTTGTTTAAAGAAAATGAACATCATGTTGTGTTTGTGAAGAGATTGGAGGTAGCGATGGAAGAACCTTGGCTCAGGTTTGATTCCCGTTCATTGAAGTGACAACTATGCATTTTTCGCAATTATCAGTATGTCAAATAAATTCAATCTTTTACAATACATTAAAGTAAAACTGCCATCACGAAAGTGCTTTATATAACTAGTCTAATTGTGGTTTATATAAAATATTATAATTTATTAGAATTATTCGAGGAACTCATTAAAAGATCAAGAAGGAATGGTTTCTGCCATATGAACCTCACCCCTTTCCCATTAACTAAATGTTATTTCAATAATATGTAATTGAGAGTTTTAATTGATATAATGTAGGAAAATAGTCCGTACCTGTTCTCTAATTACAGTTTGTTTAGGTACTTGGTGCAAGAAGTGCATTTCAGAGCACGTGCTTTTTCTGAGTAAAATTAATGTACGGTGTATTCTTCCATCTTTTATCCACATGAACCAAATTTGATCTGAATATTTTAAAAACAGAACTTAGGAGAAGCCGAAATATAAAGATTTGAAAGTGTCAATTTTGAATATAACACATTTCTATGCCAGTTTCTCTTTCTGTTATGAGAGCTGGCATCAATAACACTGGCTTCACTTATTGTACAGCTGCCTTTTTTCGCTCAGTCCGTGATAGTTCTTACAGACTTATTTCGAAAGCTATGGGCCATGTTATTAAATAACAATATTGCTTTCGAAATCATTTCTTTCGTGGTGGTCTGCTTAAATTCAATGTACAATACGAGTATTTGCTTTCTAAATTAAATGAGAAACATCCTATCCACGTTTCTCAATCTTGTGACACTAAACTTTACTTACTACCAGTCACTAGTATTACAGGGAGAGACATTTGTCTATTTGTCTCTATTTATCACTAAATACACCTAACATTTACCTTACATTTATGGGCGAGACCCTGTTCTGGAGGCAATGAAAGAAAAGACAGCTCCCAGGGCCTTTGTCTATTCGGTTCGCTTGATGGAACTGACGAAGGTAGTGGAAAACGTCAGCCAGTATGGCTCACAGGTGAAGCTACGTACATGTAATACTACATGACAACTATTATATAAACAACAATTACAAATTTGCCTATACCTCTTTCGCAATTTCGACAAATTACAGGGAATATTTACAGAACTGCTAATACTGCGGGAATAATAATTTTTATTTTCGTCAGATAGATAATGCCTTAAAATAAAGCATTAATATACGCGTATTTAAACCAAACGGCCGTAGCTCAGTTGGTCGAGTGTTGACTTAGCAATCTGAAGGGCCTGGGAACAATCCCAACGACCTTTCCATCTTCACAGAGTTTCTCCAGGGTTACTCCTCAGTAACAGCAGGCAAATATCGGAATGGTACCTTTAAAGTAGGCTCTGGTCGACTTATTTCCAACAACCTCTCCTCTATTATCCCGGCTTAAGACAAAGATGCCTAAAGGCAATAAATAAATTCAAATTAATATCTTTAAAAAATCCAGAGCTGATAGCGATACCTTCTGTTTCTTCATCACAAGAACAAAGTAAAAATAAAAATGGGTCGTATGACTCGTATCGTATTAAATCTCACAAATGCAAACTTTGTAGTAAAAGAACTGAAGTATAATCAACAGATTCCTGGAAGGAATGCATTTAATGAATCAAATGTGTTCTGTAGAAACTTGACAAGAATGCAGAGAGACATTGAAACCATGTTCACCTGAGTTGTCCTTATATGTATTTGTACTAATATGAAAGTGAAAATTAGCAAAAAAAAAGTGTAACGTTTACTTGCTTGCCTTGGTATTAAAAAAGTAAACAATCTGTAAAACAACATATACACTGACGAAAGAATGTATTCCAGGAACAATGTATTTCCTTGATGCAAAAATTCTGTCGCTCATTAAAGAAGATGCAATATTCCCTGTGAACTAGTTCTTGCTGCTGTTATACTGTATGCACTGCATAACATGGTCCTTTGTGAATCCATGCCAGGTTGAACCATCGACATTAATACATTGTTTTCTTGTTGCACGTGATTGAACATGGAGTGTCAGATCGAGAAGAACCAACATTTTTGGCACATTATGTCGTTTGAGGTTAATCGAGGTGTGCCAGCGTCGGAGGCCGCCAAACTTTTGTGAAGTGTATGGCGACAATGCCATTAGTCAGGTGACTGCCCAAAGGTAGTATTCGTGTTTCAAGAAGAGATAGTTCAACATAAACGACACCCCACTGTCTGGACGGAAATCGAATTTCGATGAGGACCGTTTGAACGCGTTAATTCATGGATCAAACACCAAAAGACATGGGAATTGCCACACAGATATACTGTGACAATACAATCATCGCGTCGGCAGGCACCTGCAGTCCATGGGGAAAATGGAGAAACTTAGTCCGTCTCTTGCCCACATACTCAGCGACTGAAACAAAGGCCAACGGGTAACAATCTGTACCACCTTACTCGCTCGTCATCACTCTGCTCGCCTATGACATTAAACATTTTGTCCAGAATGTTATGAGTGATGAAAAGTGGTACCTTTACATCAACGTCAAACATAGGAAAGACTAGCTCAGCCCAAACATAAATACCTCATATACGCAAGACATTGTTATCTATTAGGTGAGACCAAAAAGTAAACATTCACTTTGAACTGCTCCCGAGGAATGTGACAACAAATGCTCCGCAGCATTGCGAACAAATGCGTCAACTTCAGGCAGCTATTGCGGAGAAACTACCAGTAAAACGCTATCCCGTGATTCTCCATACGGACAACGCCAGACCTTGCACTGCAACCATAACTGAAACAGTCCTTCAGGAACTAGAAATAGAGGTCTTACTACACCCGGAATACTCTCCAGATTTTGCGCCTTCGGATTATCATCTGTTCTGTGTACTGTCAAATGAATTGTATGGTAGTGTCTTCTCCGGCGACGCGGCACTGAACTCTTGGGTTGATGTCTTCGCTCAGAAACCGGTGGGATTGTACCACAAAGGGATGAAATAGCTCCCTGAACGAAGGGAGACAGTCGTGCAGAACAGTGGAGACTATATTGTTATTTAGTGTTCTGAAATTAGTAGCTTGCGTGATTCGTGGTTAGCGCTTGAATAGAATTGTAAGAACACTGACAGAATTTCTGAAACCAGTTTAATATTTAATTATTAGCTTACAACTGTGAACCAAACAGATAATTATGACATAAATTCGTTTGTGAAGGATGACATTGTAGGGAATATTAGAGTATCATCCCGTTACTAGATAATTCTATGGAACAAATGAAAACAGAAAGATACTATAATTTTTAATTCAATTTTTAAGGATATTGGTAACTTTGGCTCAGGCCAGATGGATGATGGGAGAATTGGTGGAATGAAGAAAGTGCGAGAAAACGGGAGAACCCGGAGAAAACACACGTACACGGTGTTTGTCCACCAGAAAGCCAACATGGCACACGCAAGAGAGACTACAATCTTAGTTACATTTCATTGATTGTTCGCCGGTGCAGAAATGGGAGAAATGATGTAAATACAAATTTAACCTATGAATTATGGACATGGATAAGTACGGTTTACTGTATTTGGAAAAATGCATATTTTGGTGTGGATCAACTAACATATTAGCTTCAGCATTCGAATAAAATTCCATATGGAATTGCACTGGATTATGCAGAGTGTAGCTAAAAAGCAATGTATTGTGATATTTTGATGTTGAGATATCTAGTTATGTATCATGGAAAGATTATGGTTATAATAGGGTATCAGTAAGCAGTAAATTGCAATTAATAAGGTGACTCTGAAATAGCTAATTTCATAATGTATAGCATCAAAGTATACCTATACGTATAGATGAACTTTAGATTCCGTTCACCTTGTTCTATGATCATATAAATTTTACTGTAGCAGTAATTTACATGGCAAAATCCACTTTCAGACACATGACAGGTTTAGACACAGCTGACTGTCTGAATATAAGTGAAACAAAAAATTAAAAAGCTATGATCCATGGATATATACTGCCGTGAGTGTACCGTTGTAATATTTAATCTTTTTGCAGCAATATACTTTTTGAAAATTGCAATTGATTTAATAAATAAAAAAGTTTGCTGATTTGTTTTAATAATGGAGAATATGGTTTAAAGTGCGTTATGTGCATTTGCTTTAAACTGATTCACATAAGATTTGATTTTAGAAGAAATGAAAGAATTAGATACTTTTAGACGTCAGTAATATACTGTAAATGACAGAGTGAACATACTGACAACACATGACTCCTACAATTGTGTCTAACAGCAGATTTACTTTACCGAAGTCCTTCACGTGAATTATAGAGTACGGTAACATTTATTTATTTATTCTCCCTTATTCATTGACTTTTTCTTCTACTCAACCACAAGTATATAAAAATTGAGTTGTACACATAACATTATAATGACATATACACGGAAAATAGATATACATAGAAACATCCATCTGCACCCACACACATTCACACAAACACAGACAATAAAACATTAACAATGTGGGCAGACTATATAGTAAAACATAATGACTCCGCAGTCACACTTTTCATATTCATCCAACTGTTGCAAATTAATACAGATTTGAGAGATAACATGTCGACGGATAAGTCAATGAAACAACTGTAAGACAATACAATTTTAAATACATTAAATTAATATTTTACTCTGGATTCATATTATTTATTATATGATGAAAAATTGTTTCCCCAACCTTTGTTTCGATAAATTATTAAAGTTAGTTAATAGCTATCGGGAACTCTAGCTTCAGTGCTGAAGTGAAAATTAAAAAAACGAATACATGAATCTGAGCCTGATTTACCTAAAGGCCGTAAATAAATTCAATGTCAAGAAAACATCAATTCGTAGAGTGTTTCCTTCACATTTGAAAGTCCTGGGTTTGAATCCAGCGCCCGGCTATTCTGGGGAAGATTCCTTTACAGCGTTCTTCAATTAAACCATGCCAGTGTTGGAATGGTACCTTTGAAACTAGGCTCTGGCCGACTTCCATCCTACATCCGCTCCCCAAACATAATCTTGGCCTGAACCAAAGATGTCTAAACTCCATGAAAGCAGTAGAATTGAATTCAATTTCAAGGGAACTTACTATACATAGTGAGTAATCAGGTTAAATAAAAATTAAGTAAACTCTTACCTCACAGACAATAATATTAAATTACATCCATTGGCAAAATAGTCACAAAATGTTCACATATCTAATGTATGATGTCCATCGGCAAACACTCTACGCGGAAAAGCTTAAAATATTTTCGAGTCTCAGTTTTATAGCTGAACACAATAAATCTAACTGCTCTAATCTAGTCAAGGCTTTAAAATTCTTTGTAGTGAAGCTGAAAAGTGTGTGTTTATAAGCTAATTCGGAACTAATAGGCTATTTGAGTTACCAGAAATTTTATTCTTGTTTCAAAAATTAATTGTATGTGCGGTAACAGCGTTATGGCTTACGTCCGTTCCGATTTATTCTAGTTAATAACAAGTGCTTAAATTAAAATGGTTAAAATGTAAATGCATAACTTTAAACAAACAATCGTTTAAGTTTATATAGTACAAATTATTTGAAATGTGATTAAAATTAGGAAATAAGGAAAATGATATCAATATGTGAAATATTAGAAATAACCCCCCACAGATTTACCCAAAATTGATAAAAGTGCGGGAAAATACCCAGGCTAAAAGCGCGAAAAGTATTTACCCATCTATGAAGAACACTAGTTTCTATTCACTCCAAGATAGCCAGGTTGTTTGGAATTAGTTTCTGCTTTAATATCTTCATTATTTTGGTGCACTGATTCCAATGATGTTCTCTTTCATTTCTATGTGAGACTATACTGTTCTATCAGTGATGCCGCAAGTTGCAGGTGAGCCAATGAAACAAAGCATTTAAATCCTTAATATTTACAAATTATGTTATAAGTATGCAATGTGTATAGAAATTTATTTTAAAAATTAAAGATTTGTATTTTATGTTGGAAATGTAGAAAGCCTCTCACATTACATTCCGAAGAGGGCGTGTCCCGGGTTCGAGTACCGACAGGGGAATGGGTGTGGATTTTAGCAGCTAGAGGGCGAATCGTGACGGGCCGAAGTCCAAAGTTACTTGACTGGCTCATATAAAAATAAAGTTTACAAAGTTTTACCGAAGAGGGCGTACATTGCACAAATTCTCCAAATGTTAGTCGTTGGTTGCCTATATTGCACATGTCTAAAATGTGGCGTCCGAAGTCGATGAAGTCACTAGATGTTTCATCATCTATGAATCCACCTTAGGGAGGTATGATCGTGAGCTTTTGCCGCTTTCAAACTGCCGAAAACTCAGAGATTAGCAATGACACATTATTACAACAGGATGAAGCAAGCAATCACACCGTATGACGCTCGATAGATTTTTTTCAATATTTTCCCCGATCACATCATATTTAGGTAAGTTGATATTTCGTGGTCTACGAAATCACTAGATAAGATAGCATACAATTTCTTCTGGTGGAGGTACCTAGAACTTAAATTTCTTAGTGACTCTAGTTACGGGTCATGATAGAATGAGAAACGCAAAAACTCATTAGCAGATGTCTGCATAGGTGTGGATATATTGCCAATCTGATGCATGACATAGAACCAAGATAATAAGAATGTGTGAAGAAAAATAGTGTTTGTCGTAGAAATATAGCGTTAAAATCTTGGGAGCATTATTAACTTAAAATAAAATCCTATTATTTATACTTACTTTAAATAATGGATTACTCTCTCATATATAAATAACTAATATTAAATATTTAACACCTCCTTTTCACTGGGCCACCCTCTACTTGGGAATGAGCAAATCGAAAAGAATATCTATAATTTGATAAATTGGAAACGCAATTGCGAAACGTCAATAGTGATTTGAAACATGAATTCATTGAGAACAAAAATAACAGCGTTGAATATGTTAGAAGTTGATTGGACAGGAAGATGATATTCTTAACATCTTCATCAGGCCTCAACTTTGCACTAGGAATCAGTTAAATTGATTTAATATGTTAATAGAATTGAAATATCAATCTCTGTATAAGTTGTCTCAGTTCAATTTACACACAACATTCAACAACTCCTTGTTGTTGTTGCAAATTTATCAATTTCGATTGATGGTAATTCAGTGACAAGAATAAATTACTTGGACTGATGCTTTTCAATTGAACATTGAGAAACATGCACAGCTTACAACTCAATTCAAAGCAAACGTCTATGCAATAATTAATATCACAGTTTCTGTCCATCGAACACATAATTCTAACAGGTAATGCAAGTTCTGAAGAACTTTCTCATATTTATTTCCTGTAACTACGGAAGCAATATAGAATGTTTAATCATTTAAATATTATAAAAAGATAAACTTAGTTTTTAACACTCATAGTACTACAACAGTAAATTTCTTTTTAACATATGTGAGAAAAGTATACTTAATGTACTTAATTTGCTAAGCTTCTAAAATTCACGAACGTTCGTGATCCAGTCAAGATTCGAACACAGAACCTCCAACCTCGATGATTGTACAGGATTAGTACAGCAAAAAAATTTATATGAACATATAATTTTTAAGGCCTCATTTCAGAGATGTTCTTTCACTTTCGCTATGATTTTCTCTATTGCTATGCTTCAGACACCAATATCACTTGTTACCGTTGCAAAACATTTATGAAAGTATAACTCTGAAAAGAAGTCTTAAAAATTATATAAACATTTTTGCTGTACTAGTCCTGTACAATCATCTCCCAGAATATGTTCCTTTCCTCCTGAAACACTATATATATAACTTTTTGAATAGTTTTTCATATTACTTTCCTATATTTGATGTTACGTTTCCTGTACAGTTTTTCATGCAAGTTAAAGTAAATTAATAAGCTATTTACGTTACCTACATATGAAGTTTAAAAATCGGCAGGAGCGAGGATAGCACCCGGATGAATGATTCTTACTTGAGCCAACTGAACTACACGGTAAAAAACGGTTTCTTAAAATTGTCAAAATAGTTCTTATCTATACACTGAGATTTTATTTATTTATTTTTGTAGAAATGACCTTTCAGCATTCTCATTGACAATGAGAGCATAGTGGTTTCAAAATAAGATCAGTAATCCAATTTGCAAACCGACAAGTTCTTAATTTCAATTAAATGAGAATGCTAATATCTCATTTCTAAGAAAATAATTTTCTCAATGCAAGGATAAGAACTATTATCTCAATTTTAAGAAACAGATTTTTTGCTATTTACGAATGTACTTAATCTGTCACTTTTCTTACTACGTATTGAAGAATTGCAATTCCAAAAGTAAGTGACTGTGGGGTTATGATGATATCTTGTGAACAGAATGTGTGCAGGAGGTGATTAAGAAAATGTCTTTAAAAATAAACGCGTGAACATTCAAAACTAACCTTCAGAAAGGTATGGTAAGTTCCCCACACTTCTTGCACATATTCTTACACGTTTTGAAAACAAAACTAGAATAAGATTAGAACAGTTTTTACTAAAAATGAAAAATAAGTTTATTACTTTTGTCGGTGGTTATACAATTAGATCTTTTATTCTCCGAGTCACGAGAGTGAATGTATTAGCCAAGCGTAGCTTATATTGCGAACCATTCTATTTTCTATGTAACCTAGTAAAATATATCTTGCAATTGTGTTGTTTGATTATTTTGTACTTGTTCGATTTAACATGATTACTGTACTTGAATCGGTAGCTTAAAACAAGTTAGCGCTGCTATTCTAACAACAACCACGAAGTTCCGGTCACTTGATAGCATTCCAGACACACAAACATTAATTTTCATAAAGTACACTCTTTAAAAAAAGCCCGGAAATTTTACGGTGACATTACTGGCAATCGGGGACGCCATTTTTTTTTACCGTAAAAGTTCAGGTACTAACCGTATTTATAGTAAATTTATATAGAGGGTTGATTACGTTGCTTCTAGATTCAGGTATTTCCACTGTAAAATACGGCTACGAGGAAAATCAGGAACAATTCCGGTATTATTACCGGAAATTTCAACTGAATTTTTAAGAGTGTAAGTTGGCAGTACTCACAATTGAGGTACTCACAATCTAGTCTTTTCCAGCTCTGTCGAATGTTGATGCTAAGTTCGATGCGGATACATGAAACGGTAAGAAAACAATTTGAAAATTACATTTTAAAAATAGGTTGGTTACACTGACAACTAGCGTACCTAGGACTGGGACACCCACAGTATTTTTCTATTGTGTCAAATAATGTTGATGCCAATTTTGGTGAAGATATCTAGCGGAGTTGGTTTTTAATTTTTAATTGGTTTAAAAATGGTTGGCAACACCGAGCCACTACACTAATCAAGACGATTGTGGTGCCTCTTAACTAGTCAAGTCAATACCTATCCAACGACACCTCAAGCACATCTTATAATTCCTGAGATTTAATTTCTGGACACGGATAGACGGACGGATCAAACGGGATTATAAGGTCCCTTGATAGCAAAGCTATCTATCAAAAATGACCTTATAATCTCACCCATGCTATGTCAGGAATCCTGTTTGGTGTAGAAGGATTAGTCTCGATTCAGTTTCCTTTTTATGTAGATTTGTGTTATAGTTTGATATAGGGTTCTAGTTGATTAGAATGTGGCGCACCTGTGGGCGGTGAACTGTGATTGTCTGAAATTTGTTTAGTTTCGGAAAGTAAACGGTCTAAAAGATGTAGAAAGGATCTCTTGGCCTTCTGCGCTTTTTATGAACTCATAGCGTTGATTAGTGTTTCGTCTGAGGAAGGTGTTGATAGAACATCGAAGCTGTTGCGCTTTCTGTGTGTCTTTATAATAAAGTCACGTGTATAAGCCTTGTCAGCTATTTTATTTAACTCAGGCATTATTTGATATAATATCAACATAATGTGGCTCTTCCCGGCAGCAAGCACCTCGTTGTCAGTGTTGCCAGCCCACGACCAAAAATATCTCGTAAACGAGAAGGTGTAGAGACGTGGCTGAAGTTTCACTGGAAAGATCTTGGCGAGACTAACTTAAAGTCAGTAAAACCGTCTTGATGGTGCAGTAGTTCAGTGTTATTTTTATAAATAATCAATTGCTCAAAATTGCTACCATTCAGTTACACCTAGCTGCGCCAAACTTGGCATAAACATTGTTCGATATAATAGAAATTGCTGTGTGTTTTCCCGTACCTAAGCAGTGCAGTTGTTAGTATTGCTAACCTACTTTATAAAAATTAATGCTCCCGTGGATAAAATGCTATCCAGGGACCGGAGTCCTCGCGATTGTTAGTAGAATCGCAACTTATTTACAGCTTCGCAATCAAGAAATCTAAAAACTTATCTTAAGAATTTTCAAAAATTAAGGTTTTACGGAAAATGGAATCTACTCATACAAATACCTATTCCATAGAAAATGTAATATCTATCGATGTGTTTCACACCAAAACAAGTTACCGACTTTGTTCAATAAATTCAAAAAGGCCTTACGCCCTTACCTGAAGAGAAATTGCCTTTAGAACACTGTGAACTTCAATAAAAATAATTCAATGTAACCACTTGGAGCACTGTTGCGTCATATATTACATGTTTTGTTCAGGATTCATAAGTTTACTCAGCAATATTGAGTGCTGAAAGTGTTGAATTTAGTGACTGTAACAACCGACACGAGAATAAATTTTCAATAAAATCGAACAGTAAAGTGAAGGAAGCACAAAAAAGGATGCGTCTGACTAAGCAGATTTCAACGTTTCTCAACTTACATTTCACTGAAAGACTATTAAAAAATGCAGTATTTCATATATTTTCATTTGAATGCCCTTTAGGCTTCTTTGGCTCAGGCCGGAATAGGGTAGGTGATGGGATGGAGAAGTTAGTAACTAGGGCCGTTCTTAACATGCCATCCTGGCATTCGACTGACAAAACCCCGGAAAGTCAGGATGATCGGTCGTGGTGTTCAAACTCACTTGCCGACCCATTACCGATTCAAAGTCCAAAGCGTTACTGGATGGACCGCGAGCGGTGGGTATATCATGTATTTTCAGATTGATGCGCTAACCAAAGTGAAAATATCTATATTGTGAAGTTTATGATTGGCGTGGTGCCCAGTGCCAGATTGAGAATTTTACTTCCGTTTTGTGACGAGTCCGCACTCCTTTCTTCCTTCGGGCTGTGTCTTTAGAGCACAAAAAGAATTGATTCGGAAAACATGGATTTTACATCCCAGAAGTTTTGATTATACTTGTTTCAAAAGTCAGCCTCAAGTTCTAAATATGCTTAATATAAATTCACAATAATATCAAGCCTTATTATTGACAAGGGACCGGTTGGCTGAATAGTTCACACTTCGTTTTCTGTAGATCTGCTCTCGGGTTCAGAACGGGTAAAGGTCCGTTGAACTGAGCAGTTTAGAGATTAGTTTAACAAAAATATAAGTTCCATCCTTAGAAGATAGTAAGTTCGTATAGGACCAAATGACAATTCAAACAAAACTGCCATGGACTACAAAATATGTTGGCCAAATAAATACAAACCAAACATATTCTTTCAATTATATCTGAAGCTCAGATTCTTAAGGAAATAAAGTTTCACAGTTGCTGTGTGGCGGAATTATAGATTTGGCTGGTGATTATTTTTTTTAGGTCTCAGTACTCTGAATTGATGTTTTATTTTAGTGTTTGTCGAAGTAAATAGTCTGTAAGATGTCATATGAAGATATTTGTGAGTGATTTTAGCTATTGGATATACTTCTACAATATTATACTTCATGTATAAGAATATGTAATCGTCTGGACATATTTTGATAGTTCGATCTATTGATAACATTGCTTTTGATAAATTGATATCAAGAAATGATCAGTGTGGGTAGGTGTAATCAAAATAAAATAATTTTCTTGAAGAACCTTTATGTATAAATAAAAAATAGTGTACCACCTAAACGTACGATAATAAAGATACAAAATAGTACTTTAGAGAAGTCTTTTCATATAATCATTTGTGTAGACTTCATGGGATAAACTTTACAATAAGCAGCTACTCTTTTAGATAGAGATATTTCTTTTAGGGAATTAAAACTGAGTGTTACTAATTCTTACGTATTAGATGAGTACACGTGAATTGTGCGACGGACTAAATCGCGCAAAATGTTCACATCTGAGACAACCAAGAAAGTTCCTTCACTAACAATAGAGAGAAACTACAGTAGTAAAATAGAAATAAATTTAAAGAATATAAGATATCAATTGTTAGACAAGAAAATAAATTAAACTTTTAGGTTTAAGTGTTTCGGTCGCAAGGATACAGATGCTTTTGTTTTCTAGTTTATTTTACTCATTTATTTACTGGGGCATGAATAAATATGTTCTCAAGTTTTTCTGGTTCCCTGATTATCCGAATGCTAAAATACACAAAGTTGCAAATATTATTTTTATTGATGCAATTATTTTAATGCCATTATCTGCTCATCCTATTCGAAGGGGTCTTTTCTCCTATATATATTTTTATTTATTGATTTTTTTTCATTATCCGTATTTGTATTTCATTATATTTATATTTATCGGCTTGAGCCAAAGTTTCCTCAAGGTCTTAAAAATCAAATTCATAGAATTCAAACTTATATTTATATAATGGTGCTAAATTTAAATAATTCAAATTTATAAATAGAGAAGTGCTAAATAACTTCCATACAGTATTGTAAAACGGATATTCATCTTTTCTTCTATTTAACAGTTTAACCAGAAAAGTGTTTTCGAATTTGTAAAAGAAATCATATGGGGGAGAAATTAGCTCCACGAAATGATCAATTATTGCTAATTTCTGTTTAATTATTAGTTGAAAAAGGGAAAGTAAATATTCTTTACTATTAATATAAGTTAACTACGTAGTTAAGACGCTACTTGTACTTGACATTCATATAACAGCTACTACATCGGCATATTTACTCAGCTTTTGACGCGATGAGTGGCGAACTGTGCGGTAAATTTGAGAAAAAGAATTTAAATTAATAACAGTAGATCATATTTTACGGAGAGAGAGCGGGCACTGAGGGAAATTATGCAACTTGCAAGATGACTTCATTGAAGCTTTCAATTAATAATACATAATCGAGAAGACCCATGTTCCAACTATCTTGTCTGAAAAGAATAATGGAGTTTCTCACTATTAAAGAATGTGGGGGATGTATATTGAAATAAGGCCATGGTCTCAACTGTCCTCTTTCCTTCTCCCTGAGCAAACAATATGATTTATTGGCGAGCAGCATTAAGACGTAAGTGGCCCTGATTTTTAAAAGTTTGAAGGGAAAGTTAATATTTACGTCTTTAATTCAATATTTTGGGACGGGCTAAGTCATAGTACTATTACTACCTACAAATATCTTTTTCGTTCAGTTCAGTTTTAAATAATCCTGAAGGACTTGTAGGAAGTTAGACTCATAGTGAGATCATGATATTCTCCTACACGGTTGAAGTAGATCTATTGTCAAAATTTATGTGGGCAGCAAATTACTGTTTATTTCTGAATACTTTTAACGTACGCAAGCTGAAAGAGGCACAGCAAATGGTTTCCATTCAAACTAATATTATAGACTATCTATCTTCATCTCTGTTACGTAATTATCGTAACAGAAAGTAAGTATACGTATGTCATCACCTAATATTAAAGAAACAAGAAGAATGTAATGATAAGAAAAAGAGAGAGAGACAAAAAGAACTGATCTCAGCGGAAAACAACCAACAATCATATCTATTCACTGCAGACGTTTCTGAAGTCAACTTGTATTACATAACGATGTATTTCTATTACCATTCCTCTTTCGCTGCTGGAGTCTTCTTTTTCCTCGATCATTACGGTTTCTTCTTATTCGACGTCATCGACTTCTGTCAAATTTTACGTTTCCGAGTTCGCTTCGTTAGCTTGTTAGTGATGTCATTACTTCTTCTTCTTCAATTTTCTTTACAAAGTTTCTTTTACAAAGTTATTGCAATTTATCTCACATTTCTGCCCGCATGACAAAAAATACAAGTAAATCAAAGAGTGTGCGCTACTGTTGAAAATTGGAACACATGTCCGAATGCAAGACAGAATTATTTATTTCTGGCTACCTTAACTTTTGCAGTTCATTTATAAATTGCTCTATTTTTAACTAGTCGTATTTTGCCCGTGGAAGAAACGTTACCTGCTTTCATTCCGTTTTGTTACTCAAGCTTAAAACATTAATTTTAGCTTGATATTGGAAGACAAATGCTTTAAGTTAATGCTTGAAAATGGTTGTATCTTTTGAATGTTAGCCAGAACAAAAATATTTCTGTTCAACATCAGGATTAAAGTACGTAAAATTGGATTAACTAAGGTTGAAGATAACCTCTGAAATAGACTTGTTTCAGCAACCATCGTATTTGGCCTGTCCAAATTAGCTAAGAAGCAAACATTTCATAACGTCATTGCTTAAACTGAAAACACTTGGTGTGTGTGTGTGAGGAAAGTTAAAACAACGAAAAATAACATAGTATTCTATCGATTTGCAGAAATTGGTTATCAAGGTTTTACGTCATATTATTTAAGAACCAAATGGAGATCATACTGTTAATAGATGGGCTACATTTTCAGTTGCACATGGATTCCAGGGGTGAACTAATCTGGACGTAACAGCAGGTATTTTAACATCTCTATCATATAGTCGGGACAGGGCATGTGGTGGAGATAGCACAATGGATCTGGTCATAGGGTTACCACCTGTCCGTTTTTTATCGGACACGTTCGGTATTTTACCCTTTCTAGTAATTACAGGCTCCGGGTTGGCATTACTGGTCTACCACCAGGCATCTCCCTAGGTGGCGGATAGGGACATGCCGACCAGATATGGTGGGTACCGGAAATATTACGGGCTGATAAAAACCAGTATTGCTGCCTTCCAGTTAGTAGGGAGATCTACAAAGGCTAGGAGATGATAGCCCTGAACAAAAATATCGAGACGAAGGGAAACAACTTCACAATTAACACTCTGAGGCTGAAGATGAATGACATCGTCAAGGCTCAGAGATGGACAGAGGACGACATCTCAAATGTCTACCTTTACTGCGAGGTCGTAGAGCTGACAACTCTAGACCGCTAAAACATGTCAAGAAATAGTAACAGATAGTTTATGGATTCTCCTGAGGTAAAATACTCCGGAGATAAACTAGTCCCTCATTCGGATCTCCGGGCGGGGACTACTTCAGGGGACTACAAGAACAGGATTAAGAAACATGTTAGAATAGGAACGTGGAAGGTACTAACGTTATACAACACGGACGCGCTTCAGATACGCGACCCAGAAGTACGAATTGAATATATTAGCAATAGAGGAAGTCCGGTGGGAGGGCCAAGATAGCATCCCAGAGGGCAGGTACAATTTATATTACGGTGGAACACAGTCTCAAGATATCGGAACAGGATTCCTCATTAAGAACATTAAGTATCCTTCTGGAGGTGCAGAATATAGTTCCTAAACCAAAAACGATTGTACATTACGATGCGTACTTAATAGTGCAACACGGTTTTAATAAATGTCTGTGCTCCGACCAAGGTGGGTAATGATAACGACAAACATACATTATACGAGGAGCTAGAAAGATTGTTTGACTGATTACCGAAGTATAATACGAAACGACTAAGGCAGGAAGGGCGAGAACTTCAGACCTACTGTAGGCAAATGCAGTCTTCACGAAAAGACCAACAACAATGGAGATAGACTGATAACTTTCACGATGTCGAAAAACCTACTAGTAAAGAGCACGTACTCTGAACACAAAGATATACACAAGTACGCATGGGTATCTCCGATTGGCAAAACTCTCAACCAGATCGATCACGTATTCGTAGATAGACAAAGATACATCAACATAAAGGACGTTAGGTCTCACGTCGTTAGCGGAAAGTGACACCGACCATCTGTTAATCATCACAAGAGTGAGGGAGAAGTTATGCATCGCGAACAGAGAAGGCAAGGGACCAAAAGAACTGAAATTCGAAGTTAAACGATTAGATAAAAGCAGACTGCCAACTCGAAATCTCAAATAGGTTCAAAATCTTAGCCGATTCGAGTAGTAATAAAGATGAAATTAGTAGTGAAATCTATGTAAGTAAGTTGTGGGAGGCAATTCGTTATTCAGTAAAGGGAGCAGCGAAGAAACGTGTAGGTGAGATAAAACAGCAGAAAAACAAACCTTGGTTTGGTGAAGAATGCCTTAAGCTTCATGAGGAACGGATACAAGCAAGGCAACGATGGCTAAGTGATAAAAGCAAAGCAACTACCAACCATTACAGTAACGCGAAACGCAACGCCACACGGGGGTCCAGAAACAAAAGCGAGAATATCTGACGCAGAAGATAGAAGAAAACGGGAAGACAAATAACATACGAGATGTGTACAAGAAGGTAAACTCGTTAAGGAAAGGTTACCAGCCTAGACTGGGGTTGATTAGAAGTGAACGCGGAGATCTTTAACCTGGTCCGACTAAAATTATCGATGTGTGGAAAAATTATTTCGACAAACATCTTAATGTACACCGGAGAAAGAACAGAAGAATTTAAAATCTATACAGCAGAAGCGTGGATATCCGAACGTAGCGAGATCGAGGTCAAAATGTCGGTAAAGAAATCGAAAAGTTTCAAATCACCAGCAATATTCAATATTATAACCAAATTATTTAAAGTGGGAGGAACGAAACTAATCAAGGAACAGCATAAATTGATAAGTGCTATATGGAGAGCTTGCAAATAAATGAAAAAAATCAATAATAGTTCCATTTATTTTTTTAAAAAAATGCTATAAATAGGATTGTAATAATTACGCAGAATCGCATTACTTCCAACCTGTTACAAAGTATTAAGTAATATTCCGCTAACTCGCTCTAATCAACATGAAATAATTGGAGATCACCAATGCGGATTTAGGATAAATAGATCCACGTTGGACCAGATATTATCGAGACAGGAGAAATGGGAATACAATGGGACTGTTTACCAATTATTCATTGATTTTAAGAAGATTAGACTCTATCAAAAGATAAAAACTATACAATATCCTGGTACAATTTGGAATTCCAAAAAAAACTCGTTAAACTAGTGAGGTTGTGTCTCAGTAACCCCATAAACATAGGTAGGTCAGATAGTTTTAAGATTCGCAACCCCAGTAGTACATCGTGTCTTAAACGTTGATAAAACCATTTAATGTCCGCCTTTTGAACGGTTTATTCAACCGAGAAACATTGAATTAACGTTTTTGACTGAATAAACGGTTGAAAAGATGATATTAAACGGTTTTATCAACGTTTAAAACACGATGTACTACTGGGTTGCGAATCTTAAAACTATCTGACCTACCTATGTTTATGGGGTTACTGAGACACAACCTCACTAGTTTAACGAGTTTTTTTCGGAATTCCAAATTGTACCAGGATATTGTATAGTTTTTACTGGGAAACGAATTGAAACAAGGTGATGTCACCATTACGGTTTAACTTTCCGTTAGAATATGCGATTCAGAAAACAAAAGAGGACAAAAAGGGACTAACATTGAATGGCTTGAATCAACTGTTCATATACGCGGATGATGTAGATTTAATAGGGGATGATATAGATACACTACAAAGTAACACCGATGTCTTGGAATTTTAGAAAGTGGCCCCAATAATACATGTGAATATGTATCAAATCCTGACATTTTTTATTTTAGCTGAGAAATTAGAATAGCCGTAATAGCTTAGCGTATGACATAATCAATTACGGGTATTCTAATTTCTCAGCTAAAATAAACAATGTCAAAATCTCGGGTAGTTCATTTAATTCGCATTCACAAGTATTATTGGGGCCGCTTTCCAAAATTTCATATTTCTTGTCATTTGTCCAGTACCTTTAAAAATTGGAAACTCACACACACACACACCTATACAGGGTTACCCACCAAAAGTGGCACCCTAGTGTGGTCACCACGAAAGGAGCACCCTTCCATATCTTGAAAACTAATGAGTATTTTTACGAGATATTTCAAGGGAAGGTGCGGGACAAATATTACTACATTCCTATCAGCGTCTGCAAACTGAAAATTGACCTCAGGAAACGAGCTCCCTAAAGTCCTAACCGAAGAAATTGGCACCGATTATACACACATAAAGTTGGGAAATTGTGTTAAAATACGTTTTAACCTACAGTGTAAGCAAACGTGTGTATACCAGGAGTTGGAACAAGCAAAACTGGCAGTGTTTCCTGCCAGTGCTCCGTCTGTACCGACGAAATTTGCATCTACCAGAATTCCGTTTAAGTTGGACACAGCAAAAGTGGGCCCATGTGAGTTTCTCGTGTTTGATTGGGCTTTTTCGGGTTCTTGTATATTCTCTTTTGGCTTTTGGGGCCGAAAATGTTACGATCTGCTTTATATTCAAGTACTACTGATTACAACATTATTATTATTGTTATTATTATTATTATTACAGCCGGTAGTGTAGGAGTAGCGTGTCTGCCTGCCAATCAGCATTGGGTAGGTCGAGCGTGGGCACGAATCCTGATCCGACCGGCCATCTTGACATAGGTTTTCCCTGCTTTCCGTCAGTCCCACCAAGCGAATCCCGGATGGAATCTTCTGTAAGGTCAGGGCCTTCCCACATTCTTGCGCTTCTCAGGCCTGAGCCTAAGTTGCCTAAAAGTCATAAATTCAAATTCAGTACAAAAAGGAAAGCAATTGCCCCGACATTTTTTTCCGGTTTATACAAATTTAGGAAGAAAGTAAAAAGAACTGCCAGGAAAATTAAAATATCCGTTATATTCAAGTTCCGAATTTAAGACACGTTACACCTTTAGAAAGACGAGGAGAGAGATCCAGAATCAAACATTTTCCATCCTAGCTCCCCATCTTCCTCACTGTGTACACTCACAATGTCGAATGCAGTAAATCCGGCAATGTTGCCAACCACTCAATGCAAGAGAATCGTACGTCTGTCTTACATGAACCGATTCTTTCTTTCAACTGGATCGTGCGGAGTTGATTTCTCAAGGAGTGTGTCAAGAGCGCAAATGTCCTGTAAACGGGAACTCTCGTTCAGCTACTTCTTATTCGGTATCAAAGGTGCATTCACAATTGAATATTTTCTTTTATTTCACGTATAATCACACTCTCGAACCGAAAAGTGACTGGAAGAGAACGGAAAAATATCGACTCCAGGTAAGAGCTTTTAGTAAAATAATTTTATTACTTTTGTTATTTCCAGTCATGTTCTTACCATTTTCCCAACTTTATGAAAAAAAGTATAATTATACAAGACAATATTAAGTTCTTAATACAGTTCTGACATTTAAATATATCTAGCGAAACGCAGATCCCATGAAGAGTGTCGCTTTTCAATTGTGAGCTTCTACTAGTTAAAAAAAATATTTTCTTGAATATAAACTCTGTTATAATAAAACTTAATATTAATATTATCGTTATAATGAAGCATCTTTCCTGCTTCCGTTAATGTTATTTATGCCCTTATGTACGTTGCCGCGAATTTTCTGTAATATCAGGTTGGTGTGAATGAAATGTCCGCTTTGACGTCTGAAGAAAAACTCACCGCACCAAAACAACACAGGCATTGATTGGGGTCACTCTGTATACGTCCTGCAAAAAGGCTGAGGTACCCACACAATCATGAAGCAATGTGTTATTGAACAGGGTCGTGTGAAAGTGCACCATTAAGAACACACTTTCGCGTTTTCTTTTGTTTTGTTTATGAATTCAAACTGGGACATTCTGGAACAAGCCACAAGAAACATTAACAGTGTGTTTGGGACAAAAATGCTGAATGAATGCATCATTCGCCGTTGGTTTGTAAAATTTCGTTCTGGTGGCACAACATTGCAAAATGAGACCCTTGGGCACCGACCAACATCATGTTAAGATGAGCTCCTCTGGAACACCGTGGAAGCGGACCCTCGAAACAGCGCTCGTGCCCTTGCAGACGAGCTAGGCAAGCAACGTACCACTGTCGTTTGGCGACTAACTGCGATCGGTAAGGTGAAAAAGTTGGTCCCATGGGTGCCATATGATTTTTCACCGACCAACGAGAATCGCCACCTGGAGTGAGCAGTTCTGTGACAGTAAGGAATGTATGTCGTCTCCCCCCTTCCTCCCCCAAGAGATAATGAAAAAGATATTAAAAGGTGCTATTGGTCTGACAACATTACACACACTTACTTAGCTCTGAACGTGATTTCAAAATAATTATATTTCAGTTCGCTCCGTAGTCTATGCGATAGAGTGAGGGCATATATAGTGTAGGGTCTAGGGTTCAATCCCCAGCCCATAACGTTTTTTTTTCTTAGTATCTAACACGAAAGGTACAGTATCTCGTTTACCTAATGTTAGGTAATGGTGGCCAAATTTATTTTACTAACATTTTTAAAGGTGAGTACTAAACATTTAGTTTACCGTATATCTACTGAACAGTTTAGTACTGGTTTCCGTGAGAAAAGGTATAAGAGTAACAAATGGTTTCCCTCTATGGAGGCGAAACTTTGACTCAAAACTCATTGTGAGACGGAAATGCCTTCCATGCGTCCCATTATATGTTCCATGCATCCATCCTGGAATGACCATTAACAAAATTGTTCACTTTTAGATACAAATTGCTGTAATTTTTCGGCGCTCTTTCCAAGAAAAAGTGCGTTTAAAATTTTGTACTAAAAACCTTGCATTTTAATTATTTAATAATATTTTCGTGGTAAAGCTCCATTACTTTGAAACATTAGTAGAAGAAGTACTTAAATTCAACAACGTTGCGGCACAAACGACTTCACATCAAGAACAGCGACTCGGCGTTAAAAGTGGCGGGGGTTATAACGACGTCGTCCTACCGAAGTTCGATATCGAAGTTCCATTACTTCGGAAACGATTGTAGAACAAATGTTGAAACTTGGCAACGTAGCAGCACAAACGTAGTATAAACGAATGAGCTTGTTTCGATCACCGAGCGATTCGGCGTTGTAAATGGGGGGCTAGAACGACATCGTCCTGAACCCCACATCGAAATTCCATTACTCGGAAACGATTGTAGAACAAATGTTGAAACTTGCCAACGTAGCACAAACGAATTATCTTATTTTGATCACCGAGTGACTCGGCGTTGTAAGTGGGGGGGCTAGAACGACGTCGTCCTGGCCCCTCCATAAAGGCGTACCTTCAATTCGGAAGCAGTTGCAGAACAAATCGAGATACTGCAGCACAACGTAGCACAAACAAATGGAATAATTAGTTTTCTTTTAAATCTCTTGGTGGGAGGCCAGGACGACACAGATCGCGCAATGCTTTGAAGTCACTTGTAAAGAATCTACTGAAGTCTTCATTTTCTGTTCAGTACTTTTATAGGATAATTGTGTGTTGTATAATATATTTAAAATAACTTTCTGTCCTCATACTCACCTGTCAGTATTGGTGTTAATAAATGATCGAACTTTCATTCTACATTTCTGAACTATTTAGAAGAATAGTTAACATCTATTATAATTACGAAGAAAAGGATTTTTGTTCATTGTTACCTGTTTTGTAACAGTTCGATAGTATAGTACCTAGTAGTGCCCTTGAATGTAAAGAATATTTTTTAATACAGCATTTTAATTTACTACCTTGTGATCCTTGTAACTTGTGGAAGATAGGCGTGAGTGATTACTAGGTTTATCCACAAAACCGTTAATCTACTGTAATTATAAAATAATCAAAATTCGTTAGTAAAAATATAACATTTTTAAAAATATAAATGTAAATTACACCAACTAATTCATGCAGAAAGGAAATCTGGCGCAAAACACTTTGTGGACACTACTTAGTGCTGAGAATTGTTGTGGATCACGTGGTGGTCGTATTATTGTAATTCTTTTAAGGAATTATTTTGCGATTTCCAGATATTAGCATAGTAAACCCATAACAGCTAATTGTTTGATTATATAGAATGAAGAAATCAAACAGGAAGCAAGGAAAACCAACAGCTCTAAGTCTATATCAAGTAGGATAATAGTGATACCATGCTGTACTGCATGTACAGTACATGTTGACAACGACGATCTCAATACCGCTAAAATCCTCGATCGTCACTCTCCTATCGTTGTCAACTGTGCAATGTCCTTAAAATCAAACTAAAATTGACTAAAAGAATAAGAGAATATTTTATTTTGTTTATTTTAATAATATTCTATACGTGCAAGTAAGTACAGACCGCACCAGTTCATATTGATAAACATTTTTTGCGTGCACATATTGATGCTAAGTTTAGTATCTTATTGACGAAGTACTTTAACATTTTTCATGATTATGCATAAACTTCTGTGTTGATAAATCATGGTATGGTCAAATGTTGTTAAGCATCAGCTTATGGAAAAGGACATTTTACATGTCCATAAAAAGTGAATATGGATGTAAGTTTGTTTTTTACAAAGTACATTCAAGTGATAGCATATAAGCAACATAGTGTATAGATCATACACACAAGGGAAAGATCGTAAACAGAACGAAAAACAAGTTTTTTTTTTATTTTAAGATATTACCCATACGCCTCATAAAAGTATTCTAAACTTTATAAAACTATGTTTAAAGTAAATCCTGTATTATTTTAAAAGTACAGACGTGAAATAGTTAAGGAAAAACAAAGCAGGTATCCATACAACGCAGATCTTTTAAGAATATTCACAAATTATACTAATATTACTCGAGGAATGTGTAAGAAAGTTATCAGAAGTAGTTAGTAAATACGAGGAATATGCTTTTAAAGTATCCATGAAATATTTTTAGAGTATACTTTCGATGTATAACATATATGACTGAGAAAAAAAAATTCATATTTTCAAAATATTTTCATATTTTCAAAATATTTGCACCAGGCAGGTGGTGCACAGGGAAATGCCGACCCATATGATGGGTACCGGAAACATTCCGGGGTGGGCACAAACCAGTACTGCTGCCTTGTAGTTAGTAGAAGCATCTATAAAGGATAAAGGAAGATAACCCCAAACACAATTGAGGCACTCAAAAACAAAATTGTTAAGTCAAAATCTTTTCCATATGACTTAACTTTTGTTTCTGAGTGCGTTAATTATCATGGTGTAGGAAAGCAACTTCACCACTACCACCCAGAGGCTGAAGATAAATCACTAGTTCCCAAACCACTGTAATAGCTCCATCATCCTGTACACATTCGACATCTGACACTTCGAACTCATGGTGATTCCGTCTAACTCTAGTTCTCCCGTCAGCAAGGTAACAACGTAAATTTGGAATCATCGGATTATACGACCTTTATCCATTCACCAAGAAGTCCACTTTCGACAGTCCATGGCAAATTGCAGGCAATATTTCTTATTATTGGCATTTGACATAAGGACCCTTGCCATCCGTACCAACATCAGAAAAATTGTATCTTGTAAAATGACGTTATTGATGCCGACGTTCTGATCAGTTGTCATTTATACTTTTGTAGCCCTCATGTTTATCTGCACAATAGCGACTTCACTTTCACTTTACGGCCGGAGTGACTTTCTGCTTAAAGATTTTTGTCCATTGTCCAGTTATTGATTAAATGTATCCTCAAAAATTTCATCAGCATCGCAGTTCTGAAAACGCCACCATCTGCCACTCGGGGACGAACACTCATGTCTCGTAACAAAATCAGTTAGATTCTTTCTCTTAGTAATTTCGCTCATATGAAATACGTTGCAATGAGATTGCCATAACGTTGAGACAACATTGATAGTCACCAGCACTGCCCATTCAAACCACCTGTCGCGACATATTTTGTATTACATGTATGACGAGATCGCTGTCTGTAATAAAGTATATCTCGAAGTAATTCAAAGTAAGTTGTTGCTCTATATTTATTCCGGTTCATTGTAATCTTCTGGCGACAATTTTCTATTCTCATTCAAGAAGTAAATATTAGGTTTCTGGCTGTAAGTTCTTGAAAAGTAACGTAACACTAGCACAAAAATGAACTTTGTTGTGGTTAAGCTTCACATTACATCAGATGTTTATAATGAGATTAAATATAATACTGTGGTGTTATTGTTAATAAAAATGACATATTTTTGCTTTACATTTTAATGATACTAGTCTACTACCATTTGAACATCTACTGAAAAAAATATAATTCTTGCTCTCAAATTCACTACTTTTTGAGTTCCTTATACAGTCGAGATGACCTTCAGTGCTACACTTTCTTCTCAACGAATAAGAGTGTAATCTGGTCCCTAATGGATTCAGTTCTAAATCTTCTTCTAAAAAAGTTCAGGTTTCTCACTCTTCTTTCTGATTCAGAAAACTAGTTCGGACCTCAGTGAGTCTCACTCGTGCTGTCCCACGAGTATTGCATTTTCACGACAATTTTTCTCCCCGCATAATATTAAGTCAGCTGATTCACAGACTTTTAAAAGAGAAATAACAGCCTTTCACAACTTGTCTCACAAATCTTTCATTTGGACAGTCTTTGGTGTCCTATTTGCGGAACTATTTTCTCGTTATTTTTATTTCAACATACAGAGAAACTCATGTGGACACATACATCGAAAGGAAAGACACACATGTCTGAATAAAACAGCTTTGGTCTCCCTTCAACAGAACTATAGAAACATTACTTGGAATCCCTAGTAGCAAGGCATAAAAGGTCATTTTTCAATCAATAAGTTATTGTTCGGATAAAGTGTATTTTCTAAAAATTAAATGCTCACTACAATTCACTGCACCACAGTAGTTCCCTATTTTGCTCGTTTGAATTATTCTTAACGTCCAAACAAGGTTGTATGATTCTACGGACGTCCAGTTTTCGTTGAAGAGGACTCCGGACTACTCTAAATGGAACCTCCAACTGTTTTGAAGCCGGAACCACGCACATGGAAGGCAAAAGTGATAATCATTCGGTTATCGTTGTCTGGACTTTGCTTGTTCAGTAACTTTCATGCTTGCTTGTAAACAGGAAATTTTGAAGTGTCAAGTATATGCTCTGGAAGAAGTAACTAATATTTTGTTTCATCGGGTAAGACACATGATCAAAATCAGTCATACGAATACAGATACTTTAAATAAGTGAATTAGAAGGAACATTCGTCGTCTAGGCGCTAACGTCGCACACTTATGATCGGCACGGCTGACCATCCTGACTGAAGTGTTGCAGGATCTCCCCTTCAGTTTCACCAGGCGAATGCCGGGACGGTACCTTAAGAAAGGCCCTGGCCGATATTTTCCCGATCCTCTATTTAACCCATTTGGGCCTGAGCCAAAGATGACAAAGGGTCTTAAATAAAATTCGAATTCATATCCTAGAAGAAAGATGTTAATGTCATAAACAGGGAATATAAGCAAATGTATCAAACACATTGTCTTTACCCGACTTCTTTTAGATGCTAAACGAGCGAATAATTCGAGGTCTCTGAGCCAACTGTGAACTAAATCAAGGTCACCGAACTGAAATCTGAAGACACTTTCTTTCTATTGCTTATGTCGACTTACTAGTTATAGCAAGAGCAAAACCAGCACACACACAAAAAAAGCAATTATATGAAAACAGTCTCTGTTATATACTAGAAGAGTGAAACCACAGAGTTATAAAACATCCACTAGAGTCATCATTGGCGCTGCGATCGCGGCGCCACTTGAAAGTTGGGCGAGTGTGTGTTTGTTTGGCAGAACAACACGTATTGCGAGCTGTTATGCTTTGCTCTTTGGCATTTTCTGATATGGTTCTTCGTATTTGAGAAAAAAATGCCGGTCTGCTATGCAGCTTATAGCTATACTGAGAGATTTAAGAAAGGAAGTAATGTATCGTTTCACAAATAAATGCTCATAATTTAATATTACCTGAAAAAATCATTATGTAAAATACTGTTTCGTGCAGTTTATAACTGGGCTACTAATACAAAAGAAAACACACATCTTTGAATTGAATTATTTGATGGAACATTGTGTTAGATCGATAGCTATAAAACTGTCCCTCAATCCCAAAGGGAAGACAAATATCCATAAAAATAAGTATTCTTACGTTCAGAAATATTGGATCGTTTTCGTTTAGACCTATTGGATATAAGGTAGTTATATTCCTGTAGAAAAAATGATAATTATATCTGTCTATTTAAAATTTAAATATTATTAAGCCCATAATGTACAGCTGAATTTTATTTATGGCCTTCAGGCACCTAAGGCTCAGGCCGGGATAGGGGAGGGGAAAGGATTCGGGGAGATGTCGGCCAGGGCGTATGTTGAATGTGCCATCCTGGCATGTGCCTGGTGTGACTGAGGAAAAGTCTCAATCAGGATGGTCGACCGCTGGGACCCAACCAACAACCTCCCGAATGCTACGCCAACGCTCTACCGCTGAGCTACGACGACACGGTAAGTAATGTGCTGTTGTAAAGATTTGTTAGATTACTGTATTAAGAGCAATGATGATGATGGTGATGTGTGTTCTGCCCGAAGGCAGATCTCAGAGCTAGGTGAACTTATGGTGATTTGCCATTACCTTCCATCGCATGAAGATGACGTCCTAAGGATGGGACCTATAGTTTAAAGTGGGTTCTGAACCACTTGTGTCTCCGCCGGGAATCGAACCGGGGACACCTTGAATACACAATTAAGAACAATAGAAACATAAATTTAACATAATATCAAAACTAGATAAGAAACACTTATCGGTCAGTCTGGTCGACAATAGGAAGACTCGTGAATTCTATATACCTAAAGTCGGACACAGTAATATACTTAATAGGCTATTGGTATTGTTTATGATATAAAGTTAGAACATTTGAAATGCTAGAAGAAACAATGTTGTTTTCAAATATTTTTAAGACAAAGAGTTTTACCATAAATTTAAAGACACACTACTTCATTCTCAGATAACATTTCCGGCATGTTCTAAGCCAATCACGGAAGCCTTTTTTTTCGGTGGTCTATATAATGTCACTTTCCATAGCTGGTAGAACTTAAATATCAAGTTAAAGCTGTCCGAAAACTAAAGATGGTTTTTATACACATTTTTTAAAATGGCATGTCTTGTTTCAATTATATTTATGTGAAAACTGCCGACTACGAGTGTATGTCCGACGACTGGTGCCCTTACCCTATTTTTAATTTTATAATTTTTCTTTGTAAATCTATGCAAGTAAACCATTGGTTGTATACAATTACAGTATCAGCAATTTGTGTGTATAATATTCATGTCACTTCCGATGTATCCCTAATGTTGTATAATATTTTTAAATGTATGTCTAATGTTTTTTAAAATAAGTTATATGGCTTTAAGTATAAAAATTATATTGTTTTATTTAAATAAAATATGAAATAAAAAAGGGATAGCACCTTCAAAATAGGCCCTGGCCGACACCTTCCCGAATTGTTTCACCTCCCCTAGATGCCTAAAGATCATAAATAAAATTAAGAAAAAAATATTTCAGAACCAAAATCATAGTTATCAAGAACGTTTGATATAAGTGATTTTTATTTTAAATTATACCTTATATTGATCAATTTAATTAGGAATTGTTTGTATCTTACGTACTGAACTTAACTGAGGTGAAATCTACTGCGAATTTGTTTGTTTTCCTTCATAAAAAAGAACGTGCGTAGCAAATACAGTACCAGGCAGCGTACAGTCGCTGTTTTGTGCCAAACAAACAGGAAAACAACTGAACGTTCAACCTGCGCCGGCTGGGAGTTAAAATCCACGTAGACGGTGGCGCCAGCACTGCCTCTAGTGGAGGTTTTATAACTATGAGTGAAACGTTCTGAATTATTATAGATATGTATAGTGTTAATTCATTGAAATAGAAGTTCGAAGTTTAATCTACTGTGATGTTGACTTGATACAACGCTTGTGCCGAAACATACAACGAATGTGCATTGAAAGGAGAGGAGTGTACTAAACGTTATGAACAAGAAGTCCGCTAGTTGGAGAGTACAGAACGTACGTTATATTTACGCGTACTGAAAGTGCATTGCGCAACCCTGATAAATTCCATTATATTGAATAATTGATGATATATTTCAGATAATAATGAAACATAGTGTCCATTGTATGTGGAGAAGATACTTTCGTGATTATGAAGAATATGTCAAGTTAAAGGTGTGGCGAGCATAGAAGCTTGTCGACTGCACCTGATAGTAGTGCGAGGACTCTGCATTACATGCAGATCATAACAGATCCAATCATATGAATGACTGAATTAAACATTTTTGATACTGCAGCGGTAGGGAAATTGGACTATAGGTTTCGCAAAGCACTTAAGTCTTGTCATGCTCAGATCCCTGCATGAGTTTTGGGAAAGTTGGTAGTCGCCCGAAGAGTACATTATTTTTGGACAGGGACACACACAGCTTCTCATCGGGGTCATAGGTCGAGTACAGAAAGTTGTTTCGTCACAGACGGTTCCAGTTTCATTGCTCACCAAGCTGGACTTAGTGTCTACAGATTTTTCCCGATATTATTAGAAGTTGTTGCATGTCTATTCGAGTACTGTTACACAGCGAAGTAAATCCATGTTCTTTCGTTGCTGCTTGTTCGTTTATATACTTTCATACATTCCACCATACCATACCGTTCGTGAATTAAAAGCGTTCAATATTCCGAGTTTATATTATTAAGTCTTATCTCAGGGAATGAACAGTACACGTAAAGTTGTGCGAAGTCTTGCGTCATCAGAACTGTCGCCGTAATCAATTGGTCTTTATTAGGTGATGAATGCGCATAATGTCTCATCTGTCGGCTTAATCTGACTTTGAACCTATCAATAGTTAAGAGTGTTGATTTCTTCAAAAGATGAATGCCTTTGATATCGCATACATTTATCCACTAAAGTAGAACTTTATGTTTTTGCTATCAATTAATTAATTATCTATTCATATTATGAACTTCCACTATGTTTGGGATTCATAGATTTCGAAAAAGCTTTCGATTCGGTCTCCTTGTCAGCAGTACTTAAATCACTTGAACACCAAGGTATCGAAAATGCGTACACCAAGCTACTGCGAAACATTTATTCGACTGCCACATCTGTCATTAGACTACATCAAGAAAGTAAAAAATTTAAAGTTGGAAAGGGGGTAAGGCAAGGAGATTCAATTTCCCCAAAACTGTTTTGTGCGGTCCTGGAGAGAGTGTTCCAAAATTTAAACTGGGATGAAGTTGGAGTTAAAATTAATGGCGAATATCTTCATCACCTACGGTTCGCTGATGATATAGTCTTGTTTGCTTCAAATGCGGAAGGGCTACAAACCAGAATGGAAGAACTGAATAATGAGAGTTCGAAAATAGGCCTTAAAATGAATTTAAGTAAAACAAAGATCATATACAATCAAAATGCTGCAAAAAGGGAAATAAAGATTAGCGGAGAGACAATATGCATAGTTGATTTACCTAGGCCAGCTCAAAACATCGAATGCCAAGTTGACTGATGAAATAAATGGATATAAAATGGCGTGGAGTTCGTTTGGAAGACTACACTTTATTTTCAAAATCAAACTACCAATGTCTGAAGCGTCAAGTTTATAATCTTACCTTTGATGATGTACGGCTGTGAAACTTGGACATTGAATGCGCAAACGACTCAAAGATTGAGAGTCACACAAAGAGCAATGGAAAGATGCATGCTAGGAATAAATAGGAGGGACATGAAGACAAATGAATGGATTCGCGCACAAACAAAGGTTTAGGATGTAATCAAGACTGCGAAGAAGCTGAAGTGGAAATGGGTCGCCAACATAGCTAGACGAACTGATGGAAGGTGGACTACAAATGTACTACATTGGATTCCTAGAGAAAAGAAACGACCGAGACGACATCCAAATGCAAGATGGGTAAATGAAATCAAGCGTTTTTCAGGAGCTACATGGATGAGGATAGTAGCAGACCGAGATATGTGGAAAGAAAAGGGGGAGGCCTTCATCCAGCAGTGGATAGAAAACGGCTGAATATGATGATGGTGATGATTGTCATACTTTAAGATAGGAAATGTTATTCATAAGAACACAAATAATACTACGGTGGTAGTTAGTGGAAAGTTTATTTCTTTGATCTTGCCGTACAGGAAAAACTTGGTTATATACATAATTTTGAGCACGTATCATTTACAGTATAGTGCTCAGGAAAAATCTAAATATATTAACAGTACACACAGGAAAAGCCTCAGATGATTCAGTACACAGGAAGAAGCCTTATTATTCTAGTAACTCACACAGAAAAACCGAGTGTATAAGTGTTTATCGTTGTTTTGAATCATTCACGCAATAAAAGTTTGTGAGATAATCGTGCATAATTTATGTTTTAATAGGGAAATTAAACTATAATCACCCTTTTATTAGATTTTGTGCACTATCGGCTTTCGATATTTTTCAATCTGAAGGAACCGTTTCTCCTGAATTTGAAGTGTAAAGCGCCCTTGCACTAACGCACTCTGTGATAACAGACACGTCACATAGTGTTAATTTTTAAAACGGAAAAGGCCAACGAAATGTAATTAATATGACGATAGTCACGTCACGTATTATCAACAGGCAAATGATTGGGATCGCTGGATCGAAATCTAAAGTAAGTTTTCTCTACTCCACGTTTAGGCGCTAGCCTGTGCTACAAGCATACAAAACGAAAACGAAAGAGGACCAGCTTTTTTTTTTTTTTGCTTTGCTAATAAATAAAATCCGCAAAGATTTTTCATATTGGAACGTTAACACAATGCAAAATGTCCAGAGACAAAATGCACGATATTTCATTTTGTTAATGGATAATTTCTATTGGAAACACCAATTCACGCATAAGCAGAGTTACAATGTTTTGGATACGGTAGATCAGCACCAGAAGTTAGTTTCAGTCTGTAAGACCAGGCGCTGAAATGCAATGAAAAAGTTCACTCTTCTATGAACTAAAGTGCTCCACATAAACAATTAATAAGCTATATGTTCATTACGAGATCAAGTTCTGACGTAGATGTTTCATCGCGTGTTAGCATTTGATTGAATAGTTATCGTAGATGCACAGGACGAAGCGAAGAGCGTCATGATGAGATCACGGATGTTAGGCTAGATCGCTATTCTTTAATGTGAGATAAAAATAGGTGTTCGATTAAAGTTTATTTTGATGTTCTTAAACCATAACCAATCTTGTCTATTTTATTATATAATGCTTATCTGTATACTTAATGTATGTTAATGCTAATTTTCTCGAGATATGTGTTATATTTAACATTGATTTAAGATGGATTGTGTCATAAATATAGTTTCGATTACTTCTTAAACTCATCTTTTTAAATATGAATAGCAACTAGACAAGTCAACAGTTTTCCTTTATATTATAACTGTAAAGAACTCCTTGCAGCAATGAACAAGTTTAATTCATACAGCATATTTGCCTGTAAAATAATTCAACAAATATCGCACTACTCAATAAATCTTTACGATGATTATTTGTAAATTATAAAATACATGATTGAAACAAGCAAAAGCAAAGTACTAAAACATGTATGTTAAATTCGTCTTTTGCTTGGGATTAACTAAATTGTTGAGTCTTTCGACCTATTTGCTACATCTTTTCTTATTTTATCAGTTGTCACTATAATGAAATTTTGACGGTAAAATAATTTTGTAATTTCTTTCATAATGTGATTTCTCCGGATGAAACCTACTCAGGCTTAGGATTTCATGTACACAGGCCAGGTGCGAGGTAATGCTATTTTCTTCTCAATGTTTTCCACACTGCTTGAACAAAATGGCGGATTTTTCTGTTCATAAGGGAAAGTAATTCTCACCATAAATTTTTATTATTTCTATTATGACGGTAACTTTAGTATAAATGAAATAATGTAATGATTCAGAATTTATATTTATAAATTTTCTCGCGGCTTTCTTTACAAATGAATAGTCCTGTTGCCAACCATTGAAGAATTTCTAGATAATTCCAGGACTACACAAACTAATGAATAAGTGTAGTACTGACTTGAACCAAACTTAATCAACATCGTTAAGTTAATATTAATTACTGGTATGATTACTACATATTAAGGGAAATTAACAGAATTATTCGTTTGTAGTGCCAGTATGTTCGTAGTGCTATGAGATTAACATTCAACATCAGATCGCACTTTCCATTATTCCATTTCTCCGGCTAGAGACAACTAACGAAAAAAAAAGTGATTTCAAAGTTCTTGTACAGCAGTCTACAGTCCAAAGTTTGCTTTTCCGCTCTATCATGTGCTCGCATTGCTTGAAGGCTGGATGGTCTCTCCAGCAATAGAATTACCAATCTGTTCACATTATGGGAGTGGTGTACAAGGAAAGATTTTCAAACTTCTAAACAATGACAAATATCATTATGGGAAATGGATATTTCGTAGAGACAAGAATAAAATTCCAGACATCTCACGTGCTTTTATAAATAATTTCCTTCATTATAATACTGTACTCTAAATAATTAAATTTGATATGAAATTTCTGGAAATTGAAATTTGTGCTTTTGTATCTGTTTATTCTATCAGAGACAAATGACTTTGTTACGAAAGTAGTGTGACTAGAATTGCTATGCTTCAAATATAATTTTCTTGAACTATGAGAAGAAATAAAACAGCTCATGTTGAACCAACTCGGAAGAGCCACATGTGGTCTCCTGAGAAATAAATATTGGCTTTCACGGCAGTCTCGCATCAATAATTAGAAACATGGTCGTCGCATCTTATGCTTTCTTAAGACTTGAAATTAGTAATTGAAATATACCGTTTAAGAAGTATATATATACCTATGCTTTTCCGAAGTATAAACCAACTGGAAGTATAAACACTGGCACTACACTTTATTGGTTTTTAATGTTTCTTAAGTGCGGAAATTCATTTTTTTGTTTATCGTCGAACTTCCACTTACCTTTCTGTGTAGTGTGAACGGCGGCTTCTAAATATTGAAAGATTTAACTGTGAAAACACGCTAACATTAACTGACTGCTTAATATTGTGCATTTTTCATTGCTATTAGATTTTTTAAAACTTTATTTTGTATGGGTCAGTCTACTAACTTTTGACTTCGTTCCGCCACAATTTGACCTATACACCTAGTTAAAATCCACAAATAGCCATGCCCTATGCGGGATTCGAACCCGCGACCTTCAAGTCGCTGGACTAACGCCTCAGACCGCGCGGCTACCTGGTCGGTGATATTAATGTAAGTGTCCAATAAATAATATTCGCAACAGAAACAGATGCACATCCTATTCCAAAAAGGATGACCGCATTGATTACGCCAATTTTCAGCTAAAAATTATCTAAGTCAAACTTCGGGTATCTTCGGAAACAGTAAACCAAAGATGCCAGCCAGGTTCGAGCCCTGGAAGGAAGGATGAACCTTCGCAACTGGGAAAAAATGTGCAGATGTGTTTTTCTTCTTTTAAATGCAATAAAACATGTTGAAATGTTATTAAGTGTAGAAAAAAGTAACATTCATTGTAATACGTAATGATACAGTATTTCGAAACCATCCATACATCTGAGCATGTGATCGTTTTGTCACCTACGTTTCCATACGTAAAAGCACTTTTGCAATGAAAGTGAAGACAGCAAATTTAGTTGTCACATTCATAGTACAATAAACAAGAAAAAGGAGAGGAAAATCAAACAGCATTTGCAACGTATATCAGTTTCATTGCCTTGAACACCGAAAATTCAGTCATGTTTCTTCAGAAGGAGTTCTATCAGAAAGAACTACTATCCATTTCATAAAGACTGGTCCCTGATTTCGCGGTTCTGCCATTACCTAACCTCAAGAGTTATGTTGGATTGTCGTAAATCGTTGGAATTGTTAGAATATTGTCTTTTTAATACTGGACAAATATAAATTTCCTGTGTGGTGAGAAAAACATACAAATTTGGCGAAGAAGTGCGATTTTTTAAAAAAAAATTTTTTGGGGAAACTCGATGTTTATACGAGTGTATCTCCGAAATGAGATCACGTGGGAAAATTTCCTGTGCACGATACGTAGATGCTCCTATTGGCTGTAATTTGTGAGAATCTTAATTCTCTTCACTTAATACTTTTCTTGTAATTAAATAAAAGGTGTAACGCTGCGATCTCCTTTCTCGTGATAGGTAGAAAAATGTACAAAACACAGTTCGAGAATTTGGAACTCGAGTGTTAAATAGATTTATAGATTTTATCGAAGAGGTTCTAGCGTTTATAGTATTGAGTTTAAAAGAAATTGTGTTAGTCTAAAATATTGTGTACGGTAAGAGGAAAGCCCTGTTGCAATCCGCGCTTAAAATATAAAGAAACACTATAAAATAACTGAAAGGGCGGCAACGCTGTGAAGAACGTCTCGTGCCGTGTTGCCGCAATAAAGAAACCGGGTGTGGAGCACACTTTGCAACAAAGAAATAAAATATTATAATAGTAAGAGCAGACTTTTAGTTATGCAAGGTTATGAATATCTCAATGCATGGTAGAACTAGAAATAATAACTAGGCCTGTCAAGTTTACATTGTAAAAATCCGGGAGATTTATTAAAAAGCTGAAAATTAACTTTTAATAAACATTTTGAAACGTTTGTGCACGAGAGTACGTAGGAAAACATCTCAGCTGTAATGTTATCCACACAACAACAACAACTACTACTACTGTTACCAGGGACGTATTTAGAGGGTAGGTCCGTGGGGTCTGGAGCTCTCTAAATTCAGAGTTTTAGATAGAAGTAGTGTAACTTTAGGCGTAAATATATGTATTTAATATACATTTCATGCCCAGACACACCTTGGAACCCCTGAAGCCCGTGAACTTCTCTCAAATTGAACTTCTGATTATTACTGTTACTAAGAACAAGATTCGTCCAACTTCTATCAACATGCGTAAATGGAATTTTGATAGCGATTTGTATTTCAGCACGCACTTTATAGCAATTTGTGTTTCAGTACTCATTTTGTAACAAGGTCCGTAGTACTCGTGGTAACGTCGCAGGCTTCGGAACGGAAATGAGCAGGTCCGCGGGTTCGAACTTCGCACCACACGACTACCCTGCTGATTGAGGTTTAAATTTCCTGTTACACCAGGTGAATACCGGGAAGGTACCTTCAAACTGACTCCTCACATATTCTCCCCTTCCTTATCCCGGCCTGAACAAAAGTTGCCTAAAGACCACAAACAAATAAAAAAAAACACCTTGTCCTTGAAAACAGTATTACCGATTTTTACAAGGAACAATGTTTTCAACATAACGAACTACACTACCATCACGAGGTAGACGGCAGAGCTGAAATGTCACCCGAACATACGTGACCCTTGTTCGTGTTGTTTGAATATACCAATATCGTAATTCGTGATATTCCTTGAGAAGTACGGAACTTGAGTTTTGAAAGTTTTAAAATATGTTAATGGTTTTACCCTATTTAATACTTCAAACACGAAATTCCCTCAGAATAGCCTTTCAGTTACGGTATTTTGTATTTTCTGGAAATATGAGACTATTTCCATATGTTATTACTAATATTAGGGAGATTTCGGCGTTGTATAATTCGTCTTGTGGCAGTAACACTCGCAGTCCCGGTCACCCCTAAAAAATAAACACTGTTTTAACACAAAAGTATATAATAAAGAAAGATTTATAATAAAGAAAAGTTCCCACTTTCACGCTGTTCCTTTGTAACGCATTTCACTGTTCGCCCACCAACATCAAGACACTTGGCAGTACGGTTTACTGGTTGAGATACGCAATTACTTACAGCCTGCTCTTTCTCTGCGTCAAAATACTGTAAGTTCGAGCTTTAATAACCATGGACTTTTCAGAACTTCGCAAATCAGGCATGTTGCAAACAGATATGTAACTAAAACAAGCTAATCACTAACACTCCAATAGCTAAATCATCACTTAAAAAATAAAAAATAATAATCGGAAATCAATTCTTTCTCATTCTGCATAGCTACAGCGAATAGGGTCAAAAACGCGGGTGGTGATGTGGCAACGTTGTCACTGTCCATGAGCTGCGATAGAGAAGGGGGAACAACAGCTAACTTTACAATGTTAAATAAGTTATTGTTTATATGTGAAAACAAATAAAAACAAACTGATTGTAAAGAGTAGTTCAGGATCTTTCTACTCGTTTTTTTAGATTGATAATACACCGCGGCAATTCAGATCTTGTAATCGTGAGGTCGTGGGTTCGAATCCCGTTCTGGAAAATTTATTTTTATTAAATGATATATTACTCAAAGCATGAATAATTACATAAAATAATAATAATTAGTTTCAGTTTTATATGTATCCACACAAGCATTTCAGGACATAAGTAATTATTAAGTTTAAAATATAACATCAGAGAAGTGGTGGGTATTGACAGAACGTCGGTATATTATATGTGAATGTTCAATACAAATTAAGTAAATGTTGTTATATCCAAAGTCGAATCAAGGTGCCATATAGCAAATTCACTATCCCGAAAGCTCATGATCCCCACGAACGATGAGTCACTAAGATACTAAACTGTTCTTCAGTAAAGAAGACAGAAGTTCTTTCCATGGGTCTGAAATGCTTTTCTCTCTCTCACCCTCTCGCTATCTCTTGCTGGCAAAGTCTATACTTTTGTCATTTGATGAAGAGGAGTTATTATTGTCTTATTAACTAGTAGGAAAAATACTTAAGCTGGCCAGGGATCGAACCCACGTTTGTGTAGTATTGGTTTAGAAAGCAAAGGTTTTAACCAGGAGCTACTGTTACAGCTAGAGAAATGTTGCCAATATTTGTGTTATCAAAACACCAGCAGATTGAGTCACGTTAAATGAACCATTTTATACGTTTGTGATTTTAGATAAGGAAGACTAAATTGGATTTATTTCCGTTTGTTGTTTTCGTAACAGAGCAGGCCTGTGGATGCTTTCTCTAGGTTTAAATCCAGAATGTATATGTTATACGTGTAAAGGTATTATAACAATTAACTTTATTAAAACAGCTTTCCTTATTTATGAAAATTCATTTATCAAAATTATTATTATTATTATTATATTCCTTGCGCGAATGTTAACCAAATCGTTTCCTACAAGGGGCGTGCTCTGCAATTAACCAATCACATGCGAGTTACCTACTGTTACTTGTTTCTTTGCTGCTCGCAGCTCAGAGCAATGCTGATAATGGACAGACGTTCAGCTGTAATTACCTTGTGAGAGTTAGAGGACTATGCTGTAACTGCAGCTGGGAGACGAATGGGTATCCCGGCCGCTACAGCCAGGCGATGGATTCGGCAATATCGTACTACAGGTCAGACTGGCAATTTACAATCTCCTGGCCGTCCTCATGTGTGTACCGAGGCGGAAGATGCGAGATTTAAATGAAGCCCGGTTAGACCCACTAAGGCCGTCTAGACAGCTAACGAAAGCTTCCCACTCTCCTGGTAGTACGCAGGCAGCGCTTTGAAGGCTTCATCAGGTTGGATTACGTGGCCGTGTTGCTGCCGTGAAGGAAAAACTCTCAGACGAACAAAAAATTTACCGTCCCGCATTTGCACATGCGAATGTGGATCGCAACTGGGAAAATTAGCTTTCTCAGATGAATCCATATTTAAAACATCAAATTAGTGGCGCCGTTTTGTGTATCGTCCGAGGGACACCCGATATGACCCTAGGTATGTAGCTGCTTGCAATCGCAGTGGTCGTGTATCTATTTCATGTTAGAGTTGGATTTCCAGTCGCGGTGCAGGACAACTACACAGAATTGAAGGCCACATGGACAGTGCTCAGTACTTACACATCATGAGTAACAGCATGGTGCCATCAGTACGAGTACTTCAGCCTCATGGTGTTTTTCAGTTCCAGCAAAACCAGTTTCCAATACATTCCCGTGTGGTTCAGGAATGGTTCGCAGGGCAGCCTGAGATTGATTTAATTGACTGGCCGCCTTGGGGAGCAGACCTCAATCCCACGGAAAATATGTGAGCAGAGGTGAAGTGTACTCTAAGGGACAGTTGGCAGATCCACCAAGAACTCGGGATGACCTGTGGAACCTTGTTTCCGAGGCATGGCTGGAGGTAGGAGAGGGAGATAGATTTGTCAGCTATTTAATAGATTGCATGCCCAGACGAATGGAACGTGTAAGAAATGCAGAAGGGTGTTGGACACAATATTAGTGTTCCCCACCCCAACTCCCAAACTCATTAGTACCTTTTTAGGGCTACCTAAATTGTTATGAAAATGTTTCTCGTAGCAACCACTCCTTGCATCACATTTTCGTGGAATTCTCCTAATAAAGAAAAAGGAAAGATCTCTCTTGGATTCGAACTCAAGAACTGACGAGTAGGAATCCCGCGCTCTACCACTTTTTTTTTAATTTCTGTTTTATTGGCTATAAGACAGATACATTAAGTATGCTAACTAAGTATTAATCCTTTGTAGCAGCGTGTTTGACTTACACAGTAATTAACTCTATAATACAGAACAATATTTCATGTACTCGTTACATAATTAGCTAATATTGTGTATAACACAACTATATTAATGTCTGTTCATCTAAAATTTTCAAAAAAATTGCAAACAACACTCTTCCATTGCAAGCTTGTAATATTTTCCACTTTGTTCTTTCAAAGTCTAGATAATCTTCTTCTGATAATACAGTATCACTACTTAAGAGGTAACACACCGTATGTGCAATCAACCATGTGACTGTGTTGTGTTTTGTTTTCGGATACCACACATAGTCTGGTCACAAGAGAAAGTGATAAGTAAAATAACATATTGGCTTACGGCATATTATGCTAACATTGTCTGACAACGTTGCCAAATTTTAACTATCGTCGGACATTCTATTAATCTATGTTGCAACGTGTCTTCTTGAGTACATTTTACACTTGGCGCACTATTACTTCTTTTGATATCATACATTCGTTTTAGAGTAGGAATTATATCATGTACCACAGTATACCTGAGACTTTTTACTTTATGAGACAGAAAACTACTGTGGATATTACGCCATATTAAATGCCAGTTTTTATTTGGATTCTTTTGTATTACTCTGACGTCACACATTTTAATTCTTGTTTTAATGAAATCTTTATACATCAATTTTGGCGTCAAATAACATTGCTCATCCATATCAGACAGATAACTCCATTCATTTATTATTATACTAGTAACTTCAGACCCTTGTTGATAATATTTTGAATTTGGTGGGTTGTGTGGGTTGTGTCCAACAGTGTAACCATTGACTCGTAAGTGTTTCTTCCATAA
>JAGDQP010016124.1:11485-41201 GCA_022664845.1 Lepisma saccharinum | reverse complement strand
ATTTATAAGACACAGGATGTTGATATTTTGCTCTTAAAACTATCAGGATGATTTTTCGTGAAGAGTTTGTCAGCATGTTTTACTTATAAGACACAGAGTGTTAACATTTTGCTCTTAAAATTATCAGAATGATCTTCCGTGGAGAGTTTGGCATTTTTTTTATTTATAAGCAAAACTATGTTAATATATTCTTCTCAAATCTACTAGAATGATCTTTTGCGCATAGTTTTCGAACTTTGCCACTTATAAGATACAGGGTGTAAATATTTAACTCTTAAAATTTATCACAATGATCTTATCTGGAGAGTTTATTTGCATTTCTCAACCATCGAACTTCCTAGTCTGAGGCAGCGGTAGCTGTGCGAAAACTAAATATTTATTTCTCAAATCATTGATATTAAAGAGTGAAAAGTATGTGCCTGGACCAGGGATCGAACCTGGGACCTTTGTTTAACCGGCGCTAACCACTGCTCCACCCAGTCAATCCGCTTCCCAATCACACACCTTCCACTCTTGATGTCGATGTTTTCTCTCGAAACCACAGTACCACAACTCCTATTTATGCTTGGACTTTCCTGTGTCTCATAATGGTGAACATCTCTCACTGAAGAAATAATTTCAAAGCTGGAATAGAGGAAACTTCCGATTTTTATACACCAAGCCTCTGTAGGTGCAGATACCATTAATATTAATGAGTGAAGAGTAAACCGCAGGTTGTACCAGTCAGCCTGCAAAGCAAGTTGAGACGGTTATGAATTTTAGCTGTGATACATTGCAGAGGGTACTTCCAAGTAAGGTGTTCGTCAAGTATTAGTCCAAGGTAAATTACGTTACTCGATGAGTTTAGTGCTGAATTGTTTACCTGCATATTCAGAAGATTCGGGTTGCGATGAACTTTCGAGTGTTTTTTAGTGATGCAAGATGATTATGTTTCTGTTTTTGTTAGGTTCAGCTTTAATCTCCATATATTACACCAATGAATGAAATTGTCTATGGCCTTTTACATTAACTTGTTGATTTAAGACGTAGTATTTCAGAGTGCAAGAGAAACAGTGTCGTCTTTTTACTAAAATGTATGCACTTAGGGGGATAGAGGGGATAAGTCAGCAACCAAATAGTAAGTAGATAAGAGGCGAACAGGCTGATCCTTGTGGAACATCTGAATTAATTAATATCGGGAAAGAGTATGTAAACGTAAGTAAAACGACAAGACCTGAGTTTAAAGATAAAGCGAATATAGCTGATTGGAAGATGAAAATTAAGGAGTTTTGAAATACGATTCGTGTGCCATGACTAATGAAACGCCTTCTCAGGATCGAATAATACAAGACACGATAGTTGTGATCGATTATAGTGATTAGTGATAATATTCGTGAGTGAAAACAATTGGTCATGGATAATAAATGTTGGGCGAAAACCTGCTCTTGAGATCGATAGCATCAGTTGTTCTGTGAGATCATTGTACAGGCGTTTCACTATGATACGCTCTATCTTGCCAATCTATAAGTTTTGGTCGGTACGAGAATATTTTGTCTGAAGACTTCTCTGAGTTTAACAACATCATGAGAGTTTTCGACGTTTTCCAATCGGGTAAGATCTGGCTAGTGCGGCGCATAAACGTAAAAATAAATGCTAGTAGATTAATGAGAATGTATTAACTTTCCTTGATATGGTGATAAGTTATATTGTCGGTCCCAGGAATCGTATTGCACTTTTGAGAGATAGTTCTTGTGATGACTTCGATGGTGATAGGTTCTGTGAGTGGGTTATTTGTTGCTACTTCGTGTTCGCTGTTTAATTGAAGGTGCGGCGAGTCTAGATTAAACGATCGTCTGGATGGTGTCCTTCAGGACGTTGTGGTGATAATCACTGTTTCTTTCAGGTATGCTTTCCCCCGGGAGTTTTTAACCGTTCCGCCAAAAGAATTAGTCTCAGCACTTGTATTACTCATACATATAGCGAAATGCGTATATCATAGCACATTCCATAAATATTGCTTATGTTATTTTGAGGTGAACTAAGGAATGACATATGTGTCTCTGGTGTTATGACATATTGTTAAGTAACATTATTGTTAGTTTATATGTTAATACATTGGAGTCAATATACATTATAGTGTTTGTGAGCCCCCAGAACGAAATCTCCTGAGAGAAACACTGGTTATAATGGCGTGAAAATTTCTTAAAGGTGGCTTGCAGATACGTTGGCTTTTTCCTCGTTAGTGTTATAGGAGTGTCCCGAACTATAGTAGAATATTTGGGGACGTGAAGTTATGCCAGTCAGTGTTAAAACTCTTCCAGTATTTCTTTGGATGCCCAGATTTTGAGAGGATATTGTTGGTTTAGTTCCAGGAACGAAGTTTGTAATTTTGGATGTAGTTGCGTACTATTCGTTGTAGTAGTCTGTGACGGCAAAGTGAGTCGATATTCCTTGTATTAGTATGATCTTTGTAAAACTGCCGTGACCTTCGTATCATCGTGAGCTAATGAGAAGGAATATTTGGTTTAAAAGCAATTTGTTTAGATTTAGGTATGAAGCTTGCAGAAGCTAAGTGGAATGCGTAAGTGACATTTTCTATGGTATATAAAGTATCCTCGTTATTGGGCGATATCCGCAAGTTCGTCTATCATAAAGTTTTAACAATGATTCCAATCTGCTTTGTTGAGTCGGGGTGTGATGCGCGGTTTGGTATCAGGAGATGGCTGGAAGTTTGGTTGATTAATGGTAGAGTTTGAGAGCTAAATGGTCGCTGGCTATTGGATCAAGGAATCCAATGTGAAAGCGTTTGGCTAGATTCAATGATGTTATTACAATATCTGGTGTTGTATTTGATTCTGGCCTAGTTGCTTTTGTTAATGTATGAAATTATCAATTTGTATGCTTAATGATGAAACTGTGGAAGTCTCTTCTTTGTTTGTCAGTGTGTCTGTGAAAATTTATATCAGTCAGGATAATGTAAGTTGAAAAATTGTTAAAGATATATTGAAAGAAGTGCCGTAGTATGTCGTGTCTAGGTCGAATGTATATTGTAGCTATGAAAATCTAGATAGTTTTATAAAATAATGTTACAAGTTGATGCTCAGTGTAATTATTAGCTATTAGTCATCCCGAAAGATTTAATATCCTGTTATTTTACATTCTTGCTTAGGTGTTAAATGTGTTTCGTTCAGAACAAAAGTATGAACTGTTTCGTCCAGAAGAAATTTTTAAGCAGGAGTTTGTGCTCTTTCAAATATCGTATGTTGAGGAAGATGAATGTTAAGGCCATGGTTGTCATGATTAGAAAAACGAAGATTGACTTAATTTTTTGTTTCGAGTGTATTTGCATGGAAGTAAATATAGAGACCGTTGTAAGTTGATTCTAAATTGATGAAACACAGTTTTTGCAGTTAGCTGCGTTTAGTGTAATGGATGAATGGATGTTCTGTAAGTTTAGTGTGAAGAAGTTGATGATCCGTTCTGTTGTGACAGGTTATTATGTGGAAGGAATTACTGAAGTTGGCTTATCATTTGTCTCGTGAGTACGGAACGGAACAACAATGTCTTCATCATCTCTGGAGATTGTCTGTATTTACATCGATAGCTCAACGCAGGATATAGTTCGTTACATGTCGCGCAATGAGGTGCGTGTTGAATGTTACTGTAATTCCGTGTAGAGTGTAGTCCAAAACAGCATTCGCATTTAATTTAATTGATGCATACGTCGGTAGTCTGCTTGTTACATTGATGGCATCGCATGCATCTTATTTTAAGTGGTTGAATTGAGTAAGAAGGTTCTATCTGTGTCTATTGATGTACACCCCCTCTTCTGGTAAAGCATCTACAGTCTTTGATCGTTTGTAAATTTTCGTGCTAAATATGGTATTTATGGCAAATGACCATGCTGGCATTTAAACATAACGTTACGCACGATATTGTGACCTTCGTGTATTAACTCTTCTGTAACCTTTCGTAAGTAATGTCTTCACCTCGTACTACAAAAGATAAGGTATGTCTCTTACGTGGAGGTTTATCCTATTTGATAGGATTTTATGTCAGTTTAGACATGTTAGCATTTTGAAATATTTAAGAACTAAGTTTGTTCCGTATTGCAGTGGAGAGGTGTTGGTCCCTATATTTAATGATAACTACATTCCTCGTCAACTTGATTTCTTCGATTGATGATCACTGAATGTACTTGAATAGGGTTGAAAAAGTAGTTTTTCAATTCAAATTTTGGTTCAAAATTGTTGAGTAGAGAACTGTAGATGATATGTTTAACATAATCCTGATTTACCGGAGAATTTTCATCATCGATAGTAAGATATTCGATATCAGATTGTTTTGGTCATGATAATGCTTCTTATGTGGATATTGTTGATCGATATTACTAACAGATTTGTTTTGAATAGGCGAACGAGAACTACTTCTGTCCGAAAATTGTTCTCATGTCTGAGCTTCCCTTTCTGACGTTTAGTCGAATATATAGGTTTAGGAACTTGAATTGGTAGTCGGTAATGTCCTGTGTTACACAAATCACAAGATGATCAGTCTCTGTGCAATAAATGCTATCTCAGACTAATTCACACTCTCTGATACTGAAAAATGACGTCAATCTTAAAGTGGCTGTATGTGTATCTATGCCGCTTATGCTTACGCAACACAGGTAGCCTAACGAACAACTGTTTAGGCTAGTTATCGAATATCATATTTAGTTGCCATATATAACGTATACGCGGATATCAAGGATGAAGAAATGATCAATCCATTGTTGGAACACAATCTTGAAGGAGAACGACTGATACAAAAAGCCAGAAAGACTATGAAAGTAAGATTAAGAGTGGTACCAAAAGGGAATAAAAGAAGTCGTGTTATATTGCGTGTAAGGAATGAAATACGCAAGGAACTGCTGAAACGGAAGAATTAATTACATTATGAAGTTTACACCATTACATCTTGATTGCGCAGTGTTTGATTTGCCAAGAATACGGACACATAGAGAGGCACTGTATGAAGTAAAAGGTTTTAAACCTGTGGTGTAAGAACATTTAAAACAACAATGACAATATAATGGTAAAGGAAAGAATGCGTTCTGTGTAGAATAAAAAAGAGGATCTAATACCTAAGAAAGGAATGACTGCGCATCATAAGGGAAAATTATATTTCAGGAACAGACTATGGGTAGCATCAATTTCATGCAGATTAATTTGAAAAGGTCCAAATTAGCAGAAATGGAAATTAGAATTAGATGCAGATGAAAAAGGGAGATACATTTTGCGTGTAGGAGCTCTATACCAGGAAAGGAATGATTCCAGGAGTGTCCCTGCGGACGAAGACACTGATTAAGGTTGATATTTCTATGGTGGTGGTTATTCTGAATAATGAAGATAGATCCTATATTAATAAATCAATTTAGTGATAATAAAATGATCTGTTGTGTAATTAAAACTAGAAGAATCACTTTTATGTTAGTAAATGCAAATTTTGAATATGTTGATGATATTGAAATACACTAGAGCGGACATTAGGCTACTTTAGATATTGCAAATTTACAATGGATTCGAATGCGAAGCCGATGCTTTGGCATGCATTGGCTACAAATAGTAAAGGTGAATTACTAGAAGAATTAACCTTTCAAAGGAATATGTATGTAGTAAGTAAAGGAAGCCATAGTGGACGAGCAGTGGCTACCAGCCTAATTGACGTAACCTTAGCAACAGAATAAATCTATGAAAGAATTGAAGATTGGTAGGTATATGATGGAGTAATGGAAAGTGATCATAATTTGATAGAATTTAATATAGTCATGAAGAGGAGGAAGAAGAAATGGTAGAGACTAATTCAGCAGTAATAAAATATAACTCCAAAAACATGAATTTTAAAATGAAAGAAAACTTGAAATTCCCAGATATCGAAACGGAGGGGAAGTTAGACGAACTAACCAAAATTATAGAGGAATTAGTAATAGACGTAATTAAGGCATCATATACCTAGAATAATAAAGGAAAGAAATATAAAGAATTACCTATTGGAATGATTACTTAAGCCAGCGGAAAAGAATTACAAGAGCGAAAAGATGAAGTTATCAAACCACAAACTATCCAGAATTAAGGGAAAGACAGCTTCAAAGTTATATACAGGCAAATGAGATATACCAGCATGAAGTAATGGCTGCAAAGAAGATTAGTTGGAACCGGTGTATTGAAAGGAATCTTGATGTATACCCCTGGGGGTCCCCTATAAAATCATTAATAAGAAAATCCAGACACCGGTAATGCTAGTAACGATGAAAAACCGGATGAAACTGTTAACAAGGGCTGGAGAGATTCATTAGAGGTGTCAATGAGGAACTTGCTACTATATGCATGTGACTGAGACAGGAGAAGATAGAGAACTAAGAAGGACAGGGAAAAACACCTGTTGATGTAGATATTAACCAGGATCTTTCAGTAAGAAATGAAAAGGTGAAAGGGGCAATGAGAAGATTGAGAAATAATAAAGCACCAAGTATAGATAACATTAAAGCTGAAGTTATCAAGAATATGAGTGAGATTTGGGATCCATATCTTGCGCGTTTGTATACTGAATGTATAAAGCAAGGACATTTCCCGAGAACCTGGAAAGGAGGGAAATTAATAGAATTACTGAAAGGTGAGGGAAAAGATCGTAGTGACTCAAAATCATACCGTCCGATTTGTCTCTTAAAAGCACTAAGAATTTTTAAAAAATAATTTTGATAAGAAAGAATTGAGCAGTTTATGGTGTTGGAGGTATACCAGCTCCAGGTTGGATTTAAAAGAGATAGGTGCACCAAGGATGCCAACACTCAGGTTGTTCAGAGGGCACAAGAATTTAAAGTTGTGAATACATTATTGGAATTTTTGTTGATATTTCGGACGCTTTCGACCACGTTTGGTGGCCGTCGTTAATGTACAATCTTAAGAAATTGCAGATAAGGAGATACCTGTGGAAGGTAATAAACAGCTACTGTAAAGACCGAGGTGTAAAATTTGCTCTGCCTGAACAAGGGTTGTCCACAGGGGTCGGTATTCGGGCCAATTTTTTGGGACGTGGTGTTGTACCTTTGCTTAGAAGAATTAGATAAGAAAGAAAGTGTGAGTAGTGTAACTGCTTATGAAAAATATTTGGTGCTGACTGTAAGTGGTAATAGTAGGAGAAAACTGGAAAGAAGATTTACATCATAATGGGAAAAGTAGAGAAGTGGTGTTAAGCCAACGAAATAACAAAATCTACAGGAAATATTACATATTTGTTATTGAGTTGAAACCAGGCTAGAAATCCTACAGCTAAATTTAGTGGTAGAAAGGGCTGCGAATGTAAACTATCTATGTAGAGACCTAGAAGAGAATTTGAAGTTTAATTCTCAATTCGAATGTCAAGCAAGAGGTACGAAAACAACAAATAAGTTGGTAACTTTTGCGGTGAATGATTTTGGGCCATTAGGAAAGGTAATAAGGAAGTACCGTGACGTATTTCTTGTAGTGGTTATGTTATATGCATCAAGTGTTTGGGCAGATAGACTAGTGCAGAATCAGAAACTAGCTAAAAGTATTAACAGTGTTGAGAGGAAGTTTCTGTTACGAATGTCTGGAGCATATAGAACGGTTTCGGGTGATGCACTTTTAGTGGTATTGAGGACCCCACCCTTACATCTCTTGATTATTTGTCGAGCGATAAAAAGGCACAATGGGATGTAATAAAAAAAATAACGGGTAGAATGTTAGAGTCCAAAGATTTTGTCCAACAGTGACTTATGGAAAAATGGCAAAAGATATGGGAAACAGGTTAACTTGTAATAGAGCCCGCAGGATAATCCGAAGTGTAGCAGAAAGATTTTGTTTATCGTATGTGACCCCAAGCAAGGTACTTGTAAAATTTATTACGGGACATGGCCCGTTCAATACACGGTTGTGCCAATTAGACTTAAGGGGGAGTCCAGCTTCTTATTGTCTTTGTCTAGGTTGTCCTGAAAATATAATTTCCCGTGTCCAAACTTGGAGAGGGCGGAGGAATGAAGGAACAATCTATGGATTGGAAGTGAAAGATATTATGAGAGTTAAGGAACAGTATCTTGAATTATATGAGTTATGTTAAAAGATCTCAGACAGGTGTCTGAAAAAGTTTAAGCAACACAGGAGAGAAAACCGGTAAACGCACATCGGGAAAGGATACATTATATTGCGTAAATCACACAGGTTGTAGAACTCACAAATATAAAGGAGACATTTTATTCTCATTATTCACACTGCTTGAGTGAAAGGTAGATGTAGCTAACACTGGTTGTCATTTTATAATGTGTTAGTTTGCACTAATTCACACATGTTTGGAACTGTTATCAGGTTTAAATAAAATCTTTTGAAAGAAACAAAATTGAGATGGCAAAATTAAGGGCGAATGTGTATACCTTCATTATTTTCACATATTTGTTGTAAATGTAGATAGCGGATGGGTGGTAGCCATTTCAAATTATCGGGAGGAAAGACGGACTTTATTTTATTTATTGTATTGTCTGTATAATGTTGATCGCGTTAATAACAGTTCCACAGGTTGATTAGTAGTTACCACTGCACGTGTTAGTGATTTTGTGTTGTCTTTTAGCTGGGTGGGGTTTATATACTTCGTTACTAGTAAGTTTAGTTATTATCATTCTTTTTGATGCTATAATTATAATCTTGGTTCTGCCGATAGTATAATATTAAATTTACGTTGATCTAGGATTTGGTATTTTTTATTTATTGAGGGTTTAAGAATTTTATTATTATTATTAACGTTATTAGTTTATTATTTTGTATTACATTACTGCTTATTATTTAAAATTTAGTTTAGTTTTTATATTATTTGTGTATTCTAATGTGTAAACAATAAAAAGAGCTGACTAACACGCATATAAGTCCACATTAAACCTAATGATCTGGACTAAATATAAAGAGTTTCCGAACACCCGACATTTATATCGGAGTTTATAATGTTTGCAGGAGCTAAGAATTAATGATTTTTAAAACTAGTATTTTTTGTTTTCAGAGGACAAGTAGGAAACATGCACTGTTTAACACGGTTATGTAGTATCGTCGATATTTTTCAAAGCGATGGCATTGACACCTAGCCAACTCCTCGTTAAAGTGGGAAATTTAAAAGAAAAAAATATCAAACTCTGCTATCTTATTGATTGTTCTGATGGATTTTCTTACAAATGATTATTTCAATAGCGTGAAAAGAGAAATATCCTTAAGGGCAGAAAATTGGCACAGCTTAAATCATTCAAGTAAATACAGAGATGGTGCCTCCAATAGGTGTCTAAGCTACCAGCGTTTTCATCGCATTCTTTCGAAATTGCTCGCTGACGAAAGTGACGACCTGTAGTCTTAAGATAAAGTGAAACTTGTAAGTTTTAAGTTTTCGCAACACGTGCTTAGGAATTAAGTACTTAAGTGCTTAAGTACTGTTAAGCTCGTTCTAAGTTTGAATATGTTTAAAACTGCTGTGTTATGTTGTAGGGAGGGACCTGAATGTAAATGGATGTTGTTTTTTTCTACTCCAGTGAAGTTCATTTTTGAGTGTCAAATGGACAATAGAATTTAGGGCAAGTTTTGCCAGTGCCAGACACCTTAGCTTTAATTGAACTTGACAATTTTCTGACTAGGAAAATTTGAAACAAAATAAAAAGATACGTAGACAAATGTATAAGTAATAAATTGCTATAAATATAAATTTTATTGTATTATTTAGAGTTGTTAAAACAATATACTTTCTAAATACTGCCTTTTCAAGGCTGCAAAATATATTTCTAGTACCGGACAGAGTAATAAAAACAAACAATATGAAGCATAAATTAAGTGTTCTTTCTCAAAATAAAAAATGATCGTAACATGATCATTTAAAATACGCATTCTGGCAAAGAAAATTCAAACGGTGCGACAAAAAAAATATATGTTTAGCCTATTTCTAAGATATTGTAACTGCCCTTATTTCCCAAAGTCTGTAATTGTATAAAAGTAGAACCTTTCTTATTTATTTGTGGAAATCACATCTGAAATGTAGAGCTCAACCACAATAATATATGCTTCGTAACAAACGTTGATCTAGATCCTGTAGATGACGCACAAGTTGATCCTCGAGCTCTTCGCAAATCGTTTTCATCTACCAATTAAACCTACTAAAATTGAAGATTGTTTTGTTTTAAGATGTTTTACACGATCATTCAGAAAACTTTTAGGCATAAGGAAACGTTCTTCCGCTTCCCCCTTCGTTGAATTTACCTCCAAAAACACAATCAACAGACAATATCATGCTTTCTTCCTTCCATTAGCCTGTTTCCTTCGTTCCCATAGCGTCACACAATACTGAGAAATTACAGAGTTTCACTAGAGCTTAATTTTACAATTTTAAATTATAAATAAAGAAATAAAATTTTATGCGTTAAGTAATAATTGTCGCGTCCGGTACTGGGAACAGCTACCTTGTCCGGCACTGGATATAAAGCAGTGGGAACGTTATGGGAACGAATCTATATAAATTAGAGGATATACTGTTTCAAATTTACCACGTATGTTGAAGCGTTACATATTTACAAACAACAGAAAAGCATAACTAGTTTCCAAAACTTAATTTTAAGTTGTTAAAAACAAGATCAAACTTATCTCACATCGTTCAATTAGAAGTATTTCTACACTTAACAGCGGCCACTCACATGTGGCTGAGAGAATTTAGGTTTTATCTCCTGAACGCTATGACCGTCTGTAAGTATTCATCTACGCACAAGGGCGCCGATTTCTGTGTAACTTTGGGGGACCCATTCAGGTGTGAGTTTTTTTTGGAGGGGGGGCACTTAGATGTGGGATTTATCAATGAAATAGATTTGCCAAAGGGAGATACGCATTAGTAGAAGGGGAAAACGAATGATCATATATTACAAAAATAGGAGAACGTATTTCAACTTAGCATGGGGTCCACTTCAACTTTGGGGGCCAGGGATCCCAAAGCCCTACTCCCCGGGATCGGCACTCTTGTTTACACACACAAATAAATTTCTGTTATATTTTGTGAAAAACCTGAATAAGTCACTGTCCAGTATTAGGTCCTATCCGGCACTGGGGCAAGCCCCAACCCATGACATATATATATTTAGTACAAAGACATAAAGGTAAACAGGCCTCAATTACAGTTTCCCCGAAGCCTATCATAAACATGAAGGTTTCAAATGCAACTCTATTCACGTTTTAAAGCTTACTCAGCATTTTCAATGATATTAAAACTTTAAATCTCTTTGTGCCGTGCGTAGATACTCTTACATCCTTTGTTTTTAAACCTCTTAAGTGTCTATGATGGTTTTTGGTGCAAGTGCAGCCTACTGGCTAAGAAACTCTTGTAGATTCTCCAGAAAAGTAAACTCTTGTACCGTTCCTGTAAGACAACTATTGTTTTTCTAATGTTTATACCTCAGACTATTGATTTTGATAATCGTAGCTAGATTTCATTACAACTGTAAGTAACTATAGTGTAAGTAAATAAAATTATATGGCAAAGTATGAATGAAATTCGGTTTAACTATGAATGACGTTCACCTAAAGAATCCAATATACTAGTGTGATCTGAGAAACCTGATGTGTTTTGTTTTTTGTCAGGTGTGTCTGATATATTGGCAATTATTAGCTCTCCTGTTCTAGTTTGCCTGAGAATAACTAGTGTACAGTAAAGTTAAAACCATTACACAAATTAAAACTTTAATAGACTAGAATCCTATACGACAAGAATTAAAATAAACAACTCAACATCGCAGTGCATGCAGGGTTTATTCTGTGTTTTGCGTTTGAACAAAAAAGTTCCAGGCTACGGATCTTTTTAGCCTTTAACTATCTTTTAGTCCGGGGTTTGAAGCTCCGTAATGTTTTTCTGTTTTTTCCTAAGGAGGTTGTTTTTTTTATATTTAAACAAAGAAGAAAATATGTATTTAACTTTCAGCCGCTTTGGCGCAATTACTGTTTAACTCTTGCTGGAAGAAGGGCAAAATTTAATTTTAACTAAATTTTCATTATTGTTTTGACTGGCCAGAAGTCCATATTCGAGCAAAAGTTCCAGAGGTGCAAAACGTTCAGACAACTACTTCAGCCCTAAAAAGTGGTGGAATGGAGGACGGATGAGCCAAGTTGCTTCGCGACAGCATGTAAGAGAAACACTGGAACTTGGCGCGAGGTGGCATGGCAAGGTTCATAATGCTCGACTTCGAGCCTTGTGTTGGTGATGGTGAGCGTGGTTGATCTTATGGCTTGAAGATTTTGAACCTTGCCCCTTCGCGCCAAGTTGCAGTGTTTTCCTTACATGCTGTCGCCAAAGAACTTGGCTCATCCGTCCTCCATTTCACCACTTTTAAGGCAAAAGAACTTGGCAGAACGTTTTGCACCTCTGGTGTTTTCACTCGGATTTCACAGTTTTTTGTAAGTGTATAATATATATATATATATATATATATATATATATATATGTTTCGCTGGGGGCGGTGCCTCCAGTCTCCCGCGGTGGGCTGCACCCACAACGTGTGGAGTTTTGAGGGACTGCGCTCCCTTTACCGCAACCAGACTATCTGTGGGACTGCGCTCCTATGGTGCAGACTTCCCCATACCACCGATAGTTTGCCCCATTTATTGTAACCTACTCGTGATGGTACATCTTTATGCCAAATTGTGTTTCTTTAGCTTCACTGGTTTGAAAAATGTGTTTTGGGCGGCCACTTTTTATAAAAGATGGAGACATTCTTAACCTTATCTTATATTGTCGTGACCTAATCGTAATGATACAACTTCATACCAAATCGCATTTCTCTATCTCGAACGGAAAATGTTTTTGGTTGCCATTTTGAATCCAAGATGGCAATTTGTTCAAAATGTTATAATATTTTCCTAAACTGCTCTTGATAATACACATTTATGCCAAATTTGGTATCTCTAGCTTAAACGGCGTGGAAAATGAATTCTAAGGTCCCCCATTTTGGTTCCAACATTGTGTCTTTGGAGACGCTTTGTAATATTTTCGTAACTTACTAATGATAATCTACCGTCATACTGTATTTCGTTTTTCTAGCTCTAGTTGTTTAGGTTGTGTATTCTATGGAAATTCCAATTTCGTGGCCATTTTCGATCAAGATGGCGTCTTTGGAGACCTTCTGTAATACTTCCCTAACCGACTAATAATGATGTACTGTTATACCAATGTCGTTATTCTAGGTCCAGCCGTTCTGTGTATTCTATGAAAATTTCGTTTTGGCGGCTATTTTGGATCAAAGTTGGCAACGTTTTCAAGATTTTGTAATATTTCCTTAACCTAATTGCGGCGATGTACCTTCGTACCAAATTTCGGTTTTCTAGCTTCAACCATTTAGGCTGTGTATTCTTTGGAATTTTAGGTTTGGCGGCCATTTTGAATAAAAGATGGCGACTATTTCAAAGTATCGGAATTTTTCCTAAGCCTATTTATCATCCTTCACTTTCATGCCAAATTTTCAGTTTCATGTCAGTTGAACTAAAATACGCGCCTTCAGGGGGTCCAGAACTCGAATATGCTTCAAGCTACGAATATGAAATATTGCATACCTGCACATATTCGTCTTATCTCTTTAACTTTAAAAGCTTATATTCCTATCTATAACATCTTTCTTCTTACTGGCCCTCGAAATCGCCGATTAGGCCAAAAACTCTTGTTCGTGGATAACATACTTCTGGCAGTGCTGACGTTTTGTGACGCGGAGAACTTGGCTGCATGCACTGCCGTGTATGTTGATTTAATTTCAGAGAATTACATTAAGCGCATAACTATGTGAAAGAATTTAATAAATCGAGAGCTTTGAATTTGATTTGAAATTAGGTTAAGCTTACCTGTTATATTTGAGACACTACCTTGTGTTATAGACTGAGTGCATCTAATAGAAAAATACCATAGGCAAAGACTGTAGCATCAGAAGATTGCAAATGATCTTGTAAGCAAAGAACGTCAATCTATAATCTGAAGCCAATTTTGGCTCAATCTGCATTGGTTTAGTTCTTAGCGTGACATAGCGACTGGGTGCAAATAACATAAAAAATCTTAACCAAACTCTTACGTCAGTCTCACTCTCTCTCTCTCTCCCTCTCTATATACCTGTTTGATTAAGACAGATTAACAAGCAGAAAGACCGAGAAGTATTTTATCTTAATAAAAATTGACCACAATTTTGGGTGGTTTTTTAAACATTACAAACCTCTAGCAATAGCATTTTACATTTTGGCCATAAGCTTTTTAACAGACCCTCGCATAAAATCCTATAATAGGGAAATATAATGTTCTGAGACATAAATTTTTGAAGTTAGTTACTATAAAATAAACAGATCTAAAGAAGTTCTAAACATAAATTGTTCAATTGAATCAATCATGTAAAAAACTAACTAATCTACATTTTCTGAAAAAGTGAATCTTGTAAAAAAAAGTGATTTCTTTATGCGATCGTAAGTCGTTGATGAGTCTCAACAAAGAATTAAGTGTACAATGAAGTTTAGGCCTAAGTCGAAACGTAAGACACAGCGGTACTTGGTAATGCCAGCCTACAAAATAATCGTCATATTTTACATGGATTTTCACACATGAGAATCTATAACAATGGTTGTGGTTTATCAAGAATTTCTCTATGTAGTAGGTACCTAGAGCCCGAAATTAATTGGATCATAAAATTAAAGCATCAAGCGAAGGCGTCTTCACATTGTCCCCAAGGAACGTATTACGTGACAACAGGTGCTTAATGTAGGAAATCAATTCTTCTTGACACCAAACAGTTTGGAGAATTAAAGGTTATGTGGCTTCTAAGCCTCTCTCTTTCTTTTTCGTGTATCGCTTAAACGTGAGAATAATCTGTTACAAGAATTTAATAATAATTAAACAATAATAATAGGTTATCGTGAATGTAATGTTTACGTAGTTTTAACTTCAACTTGCGTTCGAACATTATGATAGGAGAATGATTAGAAACTAATTTAATAAATCCAAATAGAGACAAAAGTATCATTAAAAGATCAGCGCCTCTAAAATATAATAAATAATTGCATAAACGCTTCATCTCCATTTTCATCAAATTGTGTCATTTATCATTTGCAACAACAAGGAACAATATAATCCCTCGTTTACATCCCATAAGATTCAATACAATTTGTTCATCCAGTCAAAAGTAGTATATTAAAATGTATTTTCTCTTGTTTGAAACCTTTTCTACTACGTTACTTAAGGACTACTTAAAATATACCACTTCTTCAAGAGTCCTCTAGTGCACTCATTTAAAGGTTACACAGAGTTTTGTTCATTCCTTTTCTGCGTATTTTAAAGGCGATTTATTTTCTTCCTAAAAATATATTTATTTGTATATTATTTTAAAACGTACATTTTATTTTATTTCCTTATATGTATATATGTCCATGTATATGTATATACGACTAATTCATTTGGAATTTTACGGACATACGCAACACAAACAACATAGGTTTTTTGTAGGTACCACTACTAACTTAATACTTATGCCTTCTATCTTTATACCAAATTTAATTGTGAATCTGTTGAACAATTTCATTGTTATTCACGAATAATAAAGCTCAATTTACATCTCGTCACCACAGACTCCAGAGTGTTGGTTGCGAGGTTGCATGAATTGAATATCATGGTAACATTGAACACAATAGACAGTTAAGATCTATTGTAAAATGAATAATGTTTTATATATAAAAGATTTTAAATTAACTGATTGCTGAATTAAATTTTAAGCTAGTTGATTGTTTGAAGTGCGACTGAACGTTTATCATAATCATTGTTTTGTAATATGATGAATTACATTTTATAGTTTTGTGAATATCGAAGTTTCGTTTTGACATAGCGTCATATCTATATAGTGAATGTGTACTTGAGGTCTTTTATTATGTAAGCGTTGAGCATGTGTAATAAATATTGGACCTGTTGTGGTCATCATCTCTGCTGTATTTAGAGACGTGTGAATCGTTTTTTGTGAGGCATACAGTGTCAGTGATTCGAAACAAGCCTGCACATTGATAGCGGTGGTTGCTTCACAGGTTTACGAAGCTTTGCATCTAGCATGTGCTCCTGCTTCAGTGATGTCCAATAATTATGTTCAGTTGAAAGGTTTGCTGGTACAAATATATGGTAAGCAAGTAAACTAAATTGTGGTACGGTTTGATTTTCATCACCGTTGCCAAGAACCTTTTCAGTCAGTGAGGGAATATGTGCGTGACATGAAACGCAGAATGGCGGATTTTCAGTATGGATCTTTTTGCAGATATGATGATTCGCGATCAGTTGGTGTTTGGGGTAGCGAATGAAAATATTAGAAGAAAACTATCGGAGTAGGCGCTTACGTTGGATAGGGCAGTAGAGATCACCGTGAGTGTCGAGCAAGCGGATAAAGATGCTTTATCTTTCAGATCTACTTTGAGTCAACCAGAAAGAATTCAGCAAGTGCAACGTCAGAAAAGTAAATCTTTTAGATCTTTTCAACAGATTCAACCAGCTATGGAAGGGTTTCGACATCGTTGTTGGCATTGTTTGGGCATGTATGAATTTAGAAGATGTCCCGCTTTTAAGGCAAGGTGTTTACAATGTGGTAAGGTGGGTCATTATAATAGATCTGGGGTTTGTCAGTCTAAAGGTAAGGTAAATAAAGCAACGATAAAAGTAATATCGGAGACAGTTCGTGAGGAGTTGGATCATACACCAGTAGAAGTAAATAATTTGGTAGTAGATTATTTGCTTTTAACATATTCTTTAGATATGAGCTTTGTAGAGGAATCAATGACATCCCAACAATGTCTTTATCCTGTGAGGATGTTTTGTGCACGGGAATGATAGTTACAGAATCAATATAATATCATATCACAGAGTTTCGTACGTGGACATAACCTTACTATTAGTGAGTCAGAACAGATAAATGCATTACAACTGCTGAATGGAACCTTGGTAAAGGTTTTAGGAATGGTGCATATATCATGCCAAGTTTACAACAGTCTAAATATTGAATGAAGTTTGCAGTAATTCTAAGTGACGCATAGTATGTAATTATAGGAAGAGAAGGGGTCAATGATTGGTCGCCAGGCTGGTATAAGCAATTATGTAAGCAAGGAGAGTCAGTACAAGTTTCGGTCCATGAACTTTGTGAGTTATCCGGACGGAGTAGTCTTTTGTAAGAGTCAAATATGGATGAAGTAGCAGGTTTAACAAGACGTATACAAGATTTAGAATACAAAAATGAAAACACTTTGGTATAAGTTATGATTTTTGAATACAGTTTATTGGAATGATTTGTCGGAAAGATTAGAGAATAAGAGTTTGAGTTTCAAAGATCAAGTAGGTGATTTAAATAATTCGAGCAAAAGTCTAATTATTTCGAAGTGACAGAAGTTGTAATTGGAATGGATGAGGTATCTAAGGATGATACAAAAGAGACTCGGAAGAATGTTGTGAATTTTGAAGTAAACGAGAAAGAGGTAGCGAAGCCTGTGGAAGTTGTTCCTGAAGAGACTAATGCGGCCATGATTAGGGCTGACGAGGCGTCAGTTGTGAGCATGTCCGAAAAGTCTCGAAAGAAGATGAAGTTGTGGTGAATGATAAGACTGAAGATAATGCAGCTACTGATAAGACTGAATCCAAACCAGGTTCCCTTGTCAATTCAAATGAACCCGAAAAGAAAGAGAAGTCTGAAGAAGTCAATAATAAAGAACTGAAGAAACGTACTAAAAGTGAGAAACAACTAGTTAAGCCTGTTAAAAGTGGGAAGAAAGTATAGAAATCCGTTGAAAGCGAGAAGAAAGTGGAGAAAACCGTTGAAAACGAGAATCAAGTTGATAAACTAATTGGAAGTGACAAGAAGGAGATAATAGAGTCAGATCGGGACAACAAGAAGAGTAATATGATTAAGTCAGAAAACAAAGCGAGTAGAAGAAAGAGAAAAACGAAGTCAGGTAATTTGATGGCTGAGCAAGGAAACATAGAAAATTGGTTAAGCTCTAAGGAACAGGTACAAAAGCAGGGACAACTGAGTTGGATTACTGATGAAGATTTGTTGGAATGTCGAACAGAAAGTTTAGCGGATTGGTTGAAATCTAGGAGTTTTATATAATGTGATTAAAGTGGAGTAAGAGGGGGGGAAGTACAAGGTTGCACGAATTGAAGGTCATGGTAACATTGAACACAATAGACAGTTAAGATCTATTGTTAAATGAATAATGTTTTACATTCAAAAGGTTTTAAATATGCTGATTGTTGAATTGAATTTTAAATCAGTTGATTGTTTAAAGTGAGATTGAACGTTTTTAATAAACATTGTTTTGAAATGCGATGAATTACGTGTTATATTTTTCTGAATATCGAAGTTTCGTTTTGACATAGTGTCATACATATTATTTAACCTTCACTTTCACCATATTTAACGGTCGACTTACTTACTTTGTTTACGGCAAACACGATGTTTAATGGCACTTTAAGGCGTAGCTCGGCTGGGATCGATGACTGTCTCGTCATCTTTCCGAACATTATCACTATTTTTACACTTTATGCGATACACAGAAGCTTACCTGTAGCCTATAAGGAACAGTACAAAAATAAAATAACACTTTTCCTACTAACTAAGGGAAGCTGTTCAGCTCTGGCTAATGAATGGGAAACAACTGTATTTTACTGTTTGCTGGATATGCTTGAGTAATAACGAATAAAAATTATATAATTGAATAGCACTGAATAATGATAAGAGATTGAATATTAACGAACCATATAGGATTTTCTTAAATATAAGAAGACTTGCAATAATCTACGAAATATTATACTAAGCGATCTTTCCTACACAAACTGAATTAGAGTGGCCTTGAGTCATGAACTAAAAAGCACATTGCACATACCTGTTTTTTTTAGCTATTAGATGTCTCTATTTCTAACCACTGTCTTCTTTTCATTAGAAAGAATTCGGAGATAATAACTTGCTTAAGGGTCCATATCTCTTTTGTCCTTTAACTCGGTACTACGGATTGTGTAGTCACTCTACGCTGAAATATAGTTTCTTCTTCTTATCACTTTGCGATGAACAACGCATAGACTAAAGTTTATATTTGTAATGACTATTATTCAACAGAACTTACAAGTTCAAGTTCGGTTAGATCACAAAGACAAGTGGTTACTTAAATTGGTCACTTTCACTTTTGGCAAGGCGAATTGACGATATTGACTGGTTGACGAAAGTGTAAATACTGCGCCCAAGAAATCAAGTTCTATATGGTTTTATTAATTTTGGTTCAGCGTTGTTGCGTGCTTTCTCATAGGAGTCTACGTGTTGTTGTTGTGGATTTTTGGAAACAAGAATTGGCTAAGGTCTTAGGGTCAAAAGAAGAAGGAGAAGGAATGAGAAATATCTTGATTGAGTCTTTCTGATAGTCACGGTTCCTGGATGTTACACATATTTTTTTAATACCTGTTTTGTCTATAAAATATTCGTAAAAGTACGTCTCTGAGAGAATTCACATTAGTTAAGAATAATAAAAGATTAGCTGTCACGTTTTAGAAATACTTTCTTTACTACTACGTGCCTACTAATGATTGATAAATTTGTTATTATAGTTTTGGTATTTTAATCGACTTTCTCATTGAAAGGAGAGGAACAAGTCTTTGATTTGTTTTTGTTTTATTTATGATCGCGACCTACAGGTGAGTGAGGTCTTGTTTGTCCATTTTGCTTTGGGAAACTGTTACTACACTAACCTTGGGGAATCAAATAGTTCTTATGTTATTTTTTATTTTCTATTTGTCGAGAATCGAGATGACCATGAATTCACGTGTTATAACTGGAGATCTACCTGATGTAATTCTTAAAACACAATATGGTTCTCGCTTTGTAAACGGCGTTACTTGCTAATAAATAAAGATGAATTGTCCGTATTTTGTGTATGTGCAATAGGCCTAATTTTACTATTAAGTTCAGTTCAATATCTCATAATTTTTATATGTTTTTGTACTATGATTCTGACCACTCGAAAATATATATATACAGTGAATGTATACGTGAGGTCTTCTATATGTAAGAGTTGATTATGTGTAATAAATATTGGATTTATGGTGGTTATCATCTCTGAAAGCATCTATGGCTCTTAATGTCGGATTAGTCTACGTATAGAGATATAATATAACCCGATAGTAATCTTCTGAAAATAATCCTGTTTCTTACCATTTTACTATTATATTCGTGTGTAGTACTATTTTATTAATTTGTAAAGTTTTGTTGTAACTATTACGACCGTTCTCATAGAATACATGAATATGTGAACATATCATCAACATTGCTTCGCAGATTCCAAAGTTCAGCTCTAGCAAACATACTAAATTATGTGGATAGAACTGAAAACTTCATTCACGTTTTAAATATCTTAAAATGTATGTTAATATTTTATATGAATTTCTTCCACCTGTTGGCATTTAAAGGAACCTAATAAGTACAACATTGTAAACCATAGAATCATCAGGGGTGGTGTTAAACTTTTGTTTTCAATTTTAACAATATCTTATAACAAACCAAGAGAGTTCAAACTTTCAGAGAAGTAAGTTCGTAACCCATTCAAGAGTTCGATTAATGACGATTTTTTATTTCCGTTTTTCTTTGTTCTTGTATCGCTTCATTGTTGTAGTCAATATCGCAACGTTTAAAAATGAAGCTCTTTCAACAATGAATTAAAAATTGGCGTTGATCAAGCTCTGGTAATTGTTATATACTTTCTTCTCTAAAAGTTTGAAGTAACTAGGCTTCAATTTGTTGGAACTCCTTTGAAATTTCGTGGAAAGATAAAAATACATTAGACACATACGGATGTATGTGTCTACCATCTTTTATTGGAGATCGTTACTTTACATTAAACTTAAGTCTACCCAGTATCTGGTGTAATGCAGTTACGAGATATATGCTTCTATTGTACTAAATTATGTTTTTACTTGAGGCGTCCATTTCCAAACGGGATCTTGTCCAAAAAAATTAAAATTGAAATGTTGGCATTTTTTTGTGTTCATTTTCTAATACTTTAGTAAGATTTTACGATTCCAGATCATCTCTAGAATTATTCAATTATCGTATGAATTTAAAGCACAAAATTGTAACTAACAATAATTATATATATTTTTATCTTTTTCCAATATCCTTTTGCAAGACGGTAAAATATTTATAAACTAATACCTCTCCCAGTTTGTAAGATATTGCCAAGCTTTCAAAATTAAGAAGTGTATAACAAGTGTTTTTGGTCAGTTTCCCAACATTTATGGCTTTTGGACAATGACCCGTTTGGAAATGAACGCCTCACTTATTGGTATACTTGCACAGTGTTCTGGAGATAGTTCTTGAAAATTAGTCGCAGAATGCTGCATCTGTCAGTTCATGATGTATCTTTGAAAATATTTTGGTCCAGAAACCCTACCAATGAGGATTTGAGATCCAACAATGTTATTAGTAGTTGTCACGAGAAGTTTAGCCTACTAGTGTACAAGATGGGAAAAAACAACACAGTCTTTCCTTTATCGAGTTTAGGACTTTTTTTTAACTATATTTAGTACATTTTAGTTACACAACATGGATTTCAGAACCTTTATTATATCTTGAACTTAATACAAGAATTTTATCCCACTGCTGTACATATTGAGAGAACACATAGTCTACCACTTTCCCCATGCCAAGTTAAATCACAGAAACAAATTGGGTATATATTGGTTTAGCATTGCGGGGGGAGTGGCGAACAAGCACGCATACAGAGTGGGCCAGAAACGCTCAGAGTCAACGTGTAATCGTGTATGTCGCGACTGAAACATACACTGGCGTACGATTCATAGCTTGAAGTCGCTATGGAGCATTAGTCATGAAATCACAGACCGTTTTCTAGAGAAATGTTTTCTTAAGAGGGACCGGGACTTGTATATGGTAGCCTGCAAAATAAACGTCGAATTTAATATCGATTTCACACGTTTCCAGGAATATTGTGGTTTCAACACGTACTTCTGGAAAAAAAATCTCAAAAGCTTGCTAAATATAATATACGATGGCATCATAAAGGTGAATAAGTGAGAGCTCCATGACGTATGTTTTCTTAGAAATAAAGAATGTTTCAATTACCCGCGTAACAAATTTCTTAAGGAAACTTCGATTATATTTCTCCTTCTTTCTAAATAGAAAATAGCTCGCTAGGTTTTCATTGAAGTACCTTCATAATGCCACAAAATATGCTGAAGGGAATAGTGAGTCATGTTTTGAAAGAACCATGATTATTCCTAGAAATGTGTGAAAATCCATATTAAACTGAACAATTATTTCGCATGTTACCGTAGTCAAGTCCCTCTCCCTCTTAAAGAAAAGATTTCACTATTGTAACCCAGTGTGTTTTAGGTTATATTTTGAATTTGGTTAAATCACTAGGAACATAAATTAGATTAAATCCCGCGATTAATGCTTTATTTCGAAATTTTAAATCGTAATTGTTTTTTGTCATACGCTTTACATACAGAGACAGGCAGTCAGAATTTGATATCAATTTGTAGTTAGATACAACATGTCATATTTTATGGTAAATTCCGTAAGGGAATCAATACTATTACGTATAAAGCAGATCGTTAAATACCTACAAAGATGAATTCAGTCTATCTTCAGTGCAACGATAGAATTTGATATTAAAATTGCGTGCTTTATTTGATTAGTTCACAATGCAATTTTTATCTATCAACACAATCTGTGTACTAGGTTTCCTGTTCTATCTTCATAATGGTGGAATGGGTATGTACTTTTCAATATTAGCGAGTTCCAAACTCTCATTTCAGAAAATTTCTGCCTAGGAGGAGCATTGCTGTAACTTTGATATATAATATGTAAAGTCATGCGGCAAAACCTTTGCCCACAACTGTACCAGAACCAAGAATAATTCAACAGCAATATTGCACTGATTGTTCTTGCCTAAACAGTCAATTATATATATATATATACTATATACCGCTTTCAAATAGAAAGTTCAAGTAACAACAAAGTGTTGCATATAAGTGTGAGTAATATGTTCCTCCTTTCGAAATATAGTTGAGGCTTTTTAAAGTGTACATCTAAATTACGCATGGCTTACAATACTTAATAATTTGCATTTGTAAGTGATATCTGAATGTTAGAATAGAATTAGCGTTAAAATAAGCAATTTCAAAACAATTGAATTGCACTAGAAGTTTTGGACAGCAATGTATTGCATAGATGGTGCCATGTTTATATTTATTTTCTATTGTAACGCAGACCAAAATAAGATGTATTATAGCAATGAATAAATTAACATTTTTACTCTGCAATGATTTTTGTTTTCAATTTTTAGCCTTGTTGCCTTCAGCTGTATACAGTGCGCTATGCGGTTTCTGTATATAATATCTTTGGTGATATTATATAATGGAATATTATTTACTCATGTTTTATCACAATGGAATTGTACTAAAGGTATTGGACAGGAATATATTGTGTAGATCGTGCAATGCTAATATTTGTTTTCTCTTATAACACAGCACAAAATATTCTTATTATAGCAACGAATAAATTCACAGTTGTTTTTTCTTTTACTCTGTAATGAAATGTTATTTTTTTCTTTCAATCTTCAGCTTTGTTGCTTTCACTTGTATACGGTGCACTATACGGTTTCTGTATATATAATATCTTTGGTGAAGTTATATGAAAGAATGAGAAGGTAAATTAATTGTTATAAAACTTCTTTCTTTAATTTCAGATCTTTCATACGACAGAAACCAGTCATTCTTTCATTTGGATCCAGACACCCACTTTTTTGGCTTGTCGCAGAATTTCTCCTCACTAAGCAAATTCTACTTTAGTAATACACAAAATAAAGGTACACTGCATGGCTTGTCTGGTTTTGTTTTTTCTTCTGGTCCTGTAGTATTTGTGACTTCTTATACCTAACACCTAACGTATGCATGTGTTACCCCTTTTCAAGATTTATTCGCATTTAGTAGATGATCACAATGCATGCTATATTATCTTGTGGGAAAACCATTCAAAAAGTTATTGGCCTAAGAATGAAAAATTATTGTTAATTTAAAAACAAATACTGTATAGCATGTTGTGACTCTATGGACACAATGTAAAATGCGCATAATTTAAAGGAGTCAAAGTTTGATCATTTGTATATTTTTCACTCGTTGAAGTAGAGGCGTTTAAGGTGACAAAATACAGATGGACGGAGATGAGAAACGAGTGGTGATGCAAGACATGGTTATAAAGGGACCCACTCAAACCACAGTCCATTACGATATGGTAGGAACACTCTGGAATAATATCCCAAAGTGTACGTGATTAATAAATGCATGACTGTATGTTAGAAGGGTAGTGCCAGATCTACCGAGAAAATCGCAGTCTACATCTCCAATGATGTCGTGGTTTCTTCTTAGGGAATTAACTCCAGAAAGACAGAAACGTTCATAATATTTCATAGATGAACAGTGAACTTTGTGAAGAATAATAAGACAGCTTCAGCATTCTTGAGAATGAATGCTCTCAAGGGGTAGAATGTTGCTATGCCTTTAATTAGCATGCATCTATCCTGGGTAGTGAGTAACTATTTTTTGTCATGCAGAAACTATGAATTGAGCAATGATAAATCGCAAATTGTCAAATGCAACTTCAAGATCGATACATTGGCTTGCTTCTAAAACTTTTCGAGAAATCTAGAAAGCATTGTAGGGGCAAAGAAACCCCTTACTTTAAAGCTACTCTAGAGCTCAATTTTATAAGTATGCTGATTCTTCTAAGTACTGTTTTATGATGTTAGATAATTTTAAAGCTATATGCCGTCAACAGACTGTTAATACTTTGTGCTATATCTCGACGTCTCAATATCACAGAAATTCTTAGTTAGTCTATTCAGTCAATCTTGTCCATTCAATCAATTTTTTTAACCAATATTATTAGCCTGAAGGTGACAATTCTGCATTAAAAGCGCTGTGCCCCGTCTGGTAGTACCCCAAAATGGTGTCTGGATGCTACCTAGGATATCCCGATGAAGCACAGCTGCCCACTTGTTAACCATTTCACGGAGCATCATCTTCTAATCCTAACATATCTTCAGATCCTAAAACATTTATTGGTGAATGGTCTTTCGAGTGACTTTTATCACCAAATATTGCCTCACTGATCACCCTTCATTTTTTACGTCGTCACTATAGGTATATTTATTTTGTCTGTTCTAAAGGAGAGAAGAAAACATACAAACAAATCACATGTTATATTATAAACATTCTGTCACTAGCAATAATATTTCTTCATACTTAAGCTAAGAATATTTGAAATGTTCCTTATACATGAAGCACGGATATGTGTGTCCTGAAAATAAACCTACAAACTTCGGGAGTTATTTATTAACACCAAAAGGAGAAGACATTTCCTTTTAAAGAATTTTCGAAGTATGTATAGTTTTAGAGGTACAGGCACTAAAAGTAAAAACAATGTCGTAATAACATAGACATTTTACCTGTATTAATAAATAGCTACGCATTTGTTTCTGACTTCGAAGAAGTTCCCTGCCTCACCAGTAGATGTCCGCGCCCATAGGATAGTTTCTTAAAGATAAATACTGTGATTGTTTCAGGATTTCCTGTTAGCTGAAATATGGTAGTATGAACTAATCATAAGCTTTAATTTATCAGGATTTTAGGTATTGAGCTCATATACATCTACCGATGAGAATATAAACTTCTTCAAAACAACAAAGAAATGCGTAGAACGTTTCTCTGTACGTCTGTATGTGATAATATCTATATAACTAATAACACAAGTCCTGCCAGATGAGCAAAACACAAACACAAGTTTACCCAACATCACGAAGTTTGTAACATTAATTCAGTAATACCCTGTATGTGTATAATTTAGTGTTTTTCCAGGATTCGCATGCATGGTAGAAGTGAATGTATTTCTTTATAATATAGTTTGTTGTTTCTATTTACTTATTCATAACCCTTATCTATATTATGTAAACCAATCTACCTTCCAGAGCAAGATTTCAAATACATATTCTATCACTATTTACTGCACTACCCCATAGCCACGCTGTCAAACTTATTTAATGTGTATATTGCGTTAATGTTATATTGTTTAATAGTTCCATATTCACTTAGCCAATATAATGACAATAATCGGAAACCATGTTAAAATGGAAGCGCTTTCTTTGATAATATTGTGGACACAACATTAATCGCATCTTCACAAAACATCCTTTTAGCAGCAATTCAGTGAGGTGCGTACTCAACTAGTCTCGATATGTATACATTTTCTGATGCTATTACATCATTAAGATCAGTTGGAATGTTCAGCTGTCTCAGCGGACGTTTTTCACACTGGGCTTAATATTTCTACAACATTTTAATAGGATTTTAAAACTGTGTATTTTATTGTACATTCTAGCTGAAGAAACGCGTCACTAAGGTTCGTTTGACGACCTACATTTAGTTATTTTTACAAACCTTGTGAGTTCGAAAATTATCGCCTTTAAGACTGCTGTAATCATATTGATGATATTTAGCAGGCGTTTTGCAACATGCTAATGCGTGTTTGTTTAGAAACTAAATGTAGTATACCCCGTTCATATCCTTACTCTTTTCAACGAGGGACTTTATTCGTTGCAAGTAAAACGCCACTCAAATAGCCTATATCAGATTTCTCACCAGCCTGAATGTTTTGTGTAGAATGCGATCTTTATGGAAAACTTCATTCGAAGTACGATGTACTATTCACTACGCATCATTTGAATACAGGCAGAAAGAAGACGGCTTACTCAAACCAGATTACGTTTCGAGTCTTGGTCATTTGATTAATTATGGAGACGAATCTACTGAAACTGTATCGCTTTGTGAGTAGGATTCGGATTACCTCCTTCCGAGATATTTTGGTATGGTCATCCATAGAAAGAAGTTCGCTTCAGTTTTTTTAATTACTAATAATTCCCTACAAAGTATGGTTTGAAGGGAACTCTCCCTCACTTGCGCAGCACACGGCATCGGTCTTTGTAAGTAAACAATATATTTCAATTGCAGTTACACGAACGACTATCGTTTAACTGTATTTTAAGCTACTTCACATAGCTCAAAGGCAGGTTTATCAGTACGCTTTCAAGTACCAACTAAGACGGGTCACACAATTGTAGTAACCCTACCTTTTTGTACCGTTCGGACTAAGTCACTAGGCCGCCGTTGGCGAGGTCTTGTATTCGAATTTCGCTTAGGGCATGCGTGCTTGTGGATTTTAACTGCGTTGAATTTGTTTGAATTTATACTAACCTCCTAAATGAGCTGGTAAGTTTCTAAGGAAAGCACCAACAGTTTATGGTAAACTGGTCTCCGAATCACTACGTTCAATTTAACCCAGCGGGAATTGAATACGTGACAACGCGCACAGGAAACGAAAGCGCTAACCCCTAGGTCATCCCAAGATCTTATCACGTGACTGGACGAATGGCATTGTTATTAAAAATTGTCCATGCTAAATAAAGTTTACCCTTTCTTTTTGCCGCTGATGCGCGTACGAAGGTAAATCAAATTAAAACTGTAAAAGTGTATTAAAAATTGCAAACCTTGTTTAATTGTGTCATAAGTCGTTTGTAAGATGAGAAGAACATGGCTAATCCATGTATAGCTCCCGTGTCAAGGAAATGTAATTTGTGTCTAACTGCATCTTCAATGTACCAGTAACACCCAAGATATACTTTTCCGGACAAAGGGTAGATAAAAATCTTGGTTCGCTCTAGCGCTCTTAGTTTGAGGAAAAGCTAATTTATAATTTTGATGAAACACAAGATAAAAGCGAAGTTGAAGTTGGTTATAACTCCACTTTGGACATATCTTCTAAGTATTTTCCTAGGTATATACTTACAGTTAATTGCATAATCTAGTACAACTAGGTGCTATGCTGTTGAAGTGCGAAGAAATTATAATCTGACTTAAGTAGTAAAAAAAATTCACGTTAAAAATAATTAAATTAAGTACAAATAAGTTAACGGGTCATTCAAATATTACGTCAGATGCAGCAGGAGGAGAGAGTCAAGTTTTGCTTATTTTTGCTACTGTTTATTTATTAGGGATATGGTATTTGCTTAATTGTGTTTAGTAAAGGAGAATAAGAGTTTTAAAATGACCAAAATGTCTTGACGTAATATTTAAATGACTTTTAATAATTAACTGGTGATTGAGGCGTTGTATGTCGTTTCTCCACTTCTTGTGTTTAACGAATGATTCAATGTTTACCATCTAACTTTGGAGTCAATTCTGTCGCTCTCTAGGAATAGACAACATGTCAACTGTTTTCTTCCCGGTGGACAATCTTTAGTATATTTATTAGAAACAAAGGGAGTTAGTCACTCAAGTAAAGTGATCGACCCAGACATATTTGCTTATATATATTATACGTGATCACATTATACACCCACACGTCTCCACACTGATCTGAAAATTAGAGACAGACAAAGAAATATCGCCATATAAAAGTAAAATTTTACAATGCTGACCGTAAAATAATATGAAACTATGAAATTTGATTTATTTTGGAGATTGGAAACAGTTTTAAAGTATTTTATTGCCACCGTTGTGAATATTTAAGTGCATGAATATTTTAATACATTGGCACTGCAAATTACAAATTACATCCGCTCCAAAAGGTTAATAATTAAATCAGAAGCTGTGAGGATTTGGCAGCACCGAAGCGCATGTAACAATTCTGTTTTCCAGTAGGTAAAGATTATAAAGTCCTGTATACATTCTAGTCATGTTTCAGCTTAACTACTTAAACAGTTTTAAATTGTTTGCTAAATATTTAAATGTTGCTTCGACTTATATTCCGATATTTAATACAATTCTAACCTAAATTATACTATGCCTTCTATAGTGTCAACATTAATATTTCAGAATTGTATAACTTGTAAATGGTAAGACAAAATTAATGAGAGTGGTACCGTTTGTAGATGTATTCTATCACATCTGGAAGTTAATTCATTTTCTAAAAGAATATTTTGAACTGTGGTAATTAAACTAAATTGTTTGCATTTTCGGTTCGGTTTTAGAGACCACAAAATCTTGACATCGATTCAGATTTTGAATAAAAAACGTTTAGAATTTATACTGAGAATCAATTTAGTTTTTAAGAAATATATATTAATAGGACCACGCATGATAATTTGTCGAACATGGAGCCATCGTGGATCCAAAATAATAGAGAACTGTTGCCATACCCTATAAATTGTTGAGATAATACAAATAGTTAAAATTTAAAAAAATATTTTTTGTTGTAAAATTACTGATTAGGTTTTCACCGTTTTCAACGTTAGGAAAATGTGGAATACCCTTTAAAGTTGAACTACTAATTATTATACAACATCTTTATTTGTTCCAAAATATTCTTATCTTTCGTTTTGCTTGTTTAGTCATATTATTAGACCTATTTTACGTTTCATTGCAATCTCTCAGTGTTTTCTCCAAGTTCAGGTGGGAGTTTTCTGTTCATAACAGTTCCGGACAACCACGAAGTTGCTTTAAAATATGAGAGTTTCTGTAGCAAATGTGTATTTGTTTTCCATTATTTCAAACATTTTACAAATAAACATGTGTTTTGCGAGTAATTGAATGAAATTTTTGGCCATTGAGCTCGTCTTTATCATTCTTCGCAAAA